>JANHFP010005903.1:268353-280673 GCA_032468135.1 Calamaria suluensis | reverse complement strand
TCTTTCTTTCTTTCTTTCTTTCTTTCTTTCTTTCTTTCTTTCTTTCTTTCTTTCTTTCTTTCATTCATTCTTTCTTTTTTCTTGCTTGCTTGCTTGCCTGCCTGCCTTCCCTCCCTTCCCTCTCCCTGGTTTTATGTGATTCAGCTGGAGTTTCCTAATTCTTTTTATGCCCGATAATGATCAATTAATGAAAACCACATTTGTCAAAATGTTACTATTGGCCCATATTTGGGATTAGGTTAATTGTCATCACTTCAAAAAGTCCAAGTGTCCAATTATTTTTTAGCTTGAAATAAGTATAGTTTGACTCATTGTATTGAGTAGTTCTCCTGACATTGTGCTAAATCTTCACAATTTGAGCATACAGCAACTGTGGGAATAATTATGCTTAACTTTTAATAGATAACCTGCAGTCTCACGACAACTTTTTTTTATTACTCATAAAGGGAGGATCTCCAGTCTGAATTAGGCTTGCAGTCCCAAGGGAAGTTGGGTTACTCAGAGAATTTGGTCCTCCCTCTCCACTAGAAACATCTGCAAATAAACTCATCTCCCTTCATGTATTAATATAATAAAGATTTCTCAGTAATTCCCTGACTTGGGTATTAATTTCAGGGGAACTGCGTGTGGCTAATGATAGAAGGACCAACCTAGAACTAAGGAGAAATTTCCTGAATTTAGAACAATTAATTAATGGAACAACTTGCCTCCAGAAGTTGTGAATGCTCCAACACTGGAGGTTTTTAAGAAGAGATTGTCTGAAATGGTATAAGGTTTCCTGTTGAGCATGGGGTTGGACTAGAAGACCTCAAAGGTCCCTTCCAACTCTGTTATTTTGTTATTCTGTTAGTACAAATTGTCTCCATATAGGCTGAAATACCGATTCAGAACACACCAGAGGTGGGTTTCACTTACCTTTGCTACTGGTTCGCTTGCACACTCTCGCTTTGCTCTCTGTCTCTCTCACACAGAATTTCTGTAGTCTGGGCTCTCTCACAATACCATTGTGGCTCTCTCATTTTGGGGGAGCCCCACCAGAGAGGCTTACCCTGGGGAGGGGGGGGCAGAAAGAAAAGCAATCAAATGTCACAATGGTGCACAGAACCTGAAAGGACCACCAACTTGGAATGGACTTGTTTGTTTATGAGATCTATGCCTCAAGCTAATAAACAACATTTAAGGCAGCTCAGGAACAAAAAGTAAAACTCCCATGTTAAAACCCAATTAAACTGTAAATCAGGATGCATTAGAAACACCTTTAAAACACCCAGGATATCCCAGATGTTATCAGCTTCAATCCATTTACCTATGGGGAAAAGTGCTGGGGTGTGCCTGTAGGTAGAGGGACAAATGAAAAGGACTTGGCAGGCAAAAAGTGGAAAAGATTTGTAAATGGCTAAATTGTCTTAAGGAACACAGAGAGCAACATGAAGCAGAGAGAATGGGTTTAAAAGGAATAGTTGATTTAACATGATTTTTTTTTAAAAAAAACACCCAACAACTGCTCTTAATCAAGCAAAGCAGCTCTTTGGAATTAATAAAAGTGGCCACATGAGGAATATGCATCTTTGTCAAACCCCTCAGGATAGAACTTCATGTGACACAGTTATTTCTAAAGAACATTTACAAAATTCAGCTCCTATAAAACTCAAAGTTCAAAGGAAAAAGGGAATGGATTTTTCTTGTTAGAAAACCGCCATCGTGTTGTTTTTGGCTCACAAGCCAAAAGTTAAAAAAGAGAGAGAGAGCTTTTCTCTCTTCCTCCATCGGAAACCTTAAATCTTTCACTGGTCCCCCCAACAAGTTGTGGTCTTGGTTGTTTTGTTTAGCAAAATAACATCTTTCAGAAAAGAATGGTAGAATTAAATAAAAGGTAAAGGTTTCCCTTGCACATATGTACTAATCATTTCCGACTCTAGGGGGCGGTGCTCATCTCCGTTTCAAAGCCGAAGAGCCAGCGCTGTCTAAAGACGTCTCCGTGGTCATGTGGCCGGCATGACTAAAGCATGGAACACTGTTACCTTCCCAACAAAGGTGGTCCCTATTTTTTTTTCTACTTGCATTTTTAGGTGCTTTAGAAACTGCTAGGTTGGCAGAAGCTGGGACAAGCAACGGACGCTCAACCTGTTACCCGGCACTAGGGATTCGAACTGCTGAACTGCCGACCTTCCGATCAACAAGCTCAGCTGTCTTAGCTGCTGAGCCACCACATCCCTTGAGATACTAATATTACTCTATAAAGCCTTGGTAAGATCACAGCTAGAATATTGCCTCCTTCCTCCTCCACAGCCACTGGATCTATGGTTTCACTCTCTTCCAGCTGTTCCTCTTCCACTTTGGATTCAGATGCTGGCAGAGGCATGATACAAGCTCAGAGAGCACCAAGGACCCCTCACACTTATTACAACCTGCAACAAAATAAAAAGACATTAATCTGCAAAAAAATCGGTAGAAAAACAATGCAACACCATTAAGGAATATGTGGGAATGCTCATTTATTTTAAAGGGTGTTATTTCATTTTCCTACTCTTTTTTAGTAAGCTAAAGTGACATTTCTCTCTCTCTCATACACATAAATATATATAAACACTCATAAACATTATGATAATCACAATTTCTTAAGCACGTATGCAGCCCAACTCTCAAAAACTATGGGTGGATGCGTGCCTATATAAACAATAACCATTAACAGCAAAGACAATTATCAACATCTCAAAAACCTATGCACACATATAAACTAGCATGATAACTTGTTAAAAAAACTGGTATCAGCAATTAGAAGTGCAATTAGGCACCAAACATAAAAAATAATTCACAAGTAGTTTGGAATAAATTATTCCACATGCAGAAACTTTCAAGGGATGCTTCAAGAGGCACAGGATGTGAGTTGAACTACCTCTTGTAGAAATACTGCGGGGATAAGCCTTAGTTATTCCTGAGCACTGAACATGCCTTGAGAGTTTGCTGAGGTTACCTCAACCTGTGTCAGGAAAGGAGGGAGAAAGGGAGGGATTCTTATACTTCCTACCAGACGTCCACAAAGAAGCTCAGTGGGGAAGCCAGCAGGAAATCAGAAGTCGCTGTGACTCCAACTGTCCAACCCTGCCATTTCCCCCCTCTGTTTAGGTAAAGGAAATATATCTGAAACAATGACCAAACAGGGCATGGGTTGTGTAAGGTCTTGCCTCTCCAATCTTCCCAAGAAAGCAGAACTCTTGAAACTGCAGTTGTTCTAAAAGGAGCTTTTATTGGAAGGTTTGTGATAACAAGAGATCTAGGCAAGAACTGAAGCTTCTCACTTACAACCAGCTATTTAAAGCAATGCTAACCAAACCCCTTCCATACTACATCTCTGCAAGGAAACAGAAACAGATATTAGCACAGTAATGCAGGAAACAGAAACAAGAAAGAAACCCCTTTTTCCCACCAAAATGCCAGCATCCCCGTAAAAAGATCTGGGACCTAACAGGTTGTCTAGTACAGGGATCTCCAACCTTGGTAATTTTAAGACTTGTGGACTTCAACTCCCAGAGTTCCTCAGCCAGCTTTGCTGGAAGTTGAAGTCCACAAGTCTCAAAGTTGCCAAGGTTGGAGACCCCTGGTCTAGTAAATATCTAAAGGAAAAGGATCCTGTCTGTTTAGGAGAAAATGGAAGATTCAATGGTGTGAATTGAACACCTCTTTTTATGCAATTCACATGTGAGGTGCTCAATAAAAAGCAGGCAGAGTTTTGACCATTGCAAATCAGTTGCCATCTTGGCATTTTTGGCCATCCCCAGAAGAGAACATTGGAAGCCCTAATTGAGCAGTTAAAACTGCACTCTTTAAAAAACATGAAATACCCTTGAGGCCATCTATCAATTAATAACCAAGATGACCTGGACATACTTGCACGTCACATTTTGACTACAAAAGCTTTCAATATTTTTGGAACATGCCTCAAATTTCTCTTGGAAAGACACACAGCCCATTTTTTTTTTGTTTCAGATGACTCTTAATAGTGAAGATAATCTAGTTTACATTTATATTAAATGTTACCTCTTTGGGTTTCTTTTGTAAGGGTAAAACTTAAGCAAGAACTCCCCATGAATCCTTATCTGTACAGATAATCCTGGACCTAACAATAGTTCATTTAGTGACTGTTTGTAGTTACAACACCACTGGAAAAATGACTTAGGACCGATTTTCACAATTGCAACCATTGCAGCATCCCCACCATCATGTGATCAAAATCCAGACACTTGGCAACTGACTTGTATTTATGATGGTTGTGGTGTCACAGGGTCAGGTGATCACCTTTTGCAACAAAAAAACCAATTACCTGTAATTGGAATCCTAAAAGCCCATCTCAGGAAAGAAGGTGACAATGTGCTCTCAATTCCCACCCCGTTCCCCTTATTTATTCTACAATGTAACAGAAAGAGGCATTACAAATCATTCTTGCAGTTTATGTAACCTGATGAGAGATTTATTGCAGGTTGTCTTAATGCTCTGAAAATGCGTAATTACCTCCCCTCCTCCCCAGGTCTTCTCCAGGTGGCCAATGCAAATCAAAAGTTTACAGCTCTGTAGATGGCATTTTTATAGGCTTGAATTATACAACTTGAAACCTCATTTGTCCTCCACAAATTAGCCAGATGAGTAGGAGAAAGGCATTTTATTAAAATTTGTAAGATTTTCAAAAGGGATAAATCCAGGTTTCTTTTCATGGCTCTTAAAATGGGACAGAGAGGGGTGTGCTGAATAATGAGAATATGGAACCCTAAACAACCAAATGTTATCACAACAAATCCCTAACAAACGCTTTTATGAGACCAGATCCACCATCTTAGGGGCTGAAATATTATGGCTTAAACTGATTTACAGATTTCTCACTTAGTGCATGATTGGTTCCTCCTAAATCTGATTTGGCAGAACCAGATCTTGGAAGCAGATTCTCGAATTCCTGAACGTGTCTTGGACATCACTGAAATTACTGGATTGTTAAATGTTAGGACATGTGTTTGGCTGGCAAAAATCAACAATTTAGTCTCTAATGTTTGAAATGAAAGGATTCTAGCGAAGAGACAAAATCATGGAGAATTATTTATCATCAGGCCAGACAATTGATCTGATTAGCTCATCGTTCTCTACTCTGATTTCCTGATAACTTTTTAACTTCCTACCAGATTTACTTGTGTTACCTAAGAACCTTGGACACCCCTATAAAAGTTCAAATTGAATTGTGATTATTAAGGTGGAAGGAATATTATTGAGAGTGGTAATGGCTAGCCAACTGTGATGACCAAATCGAAGCAATTCACAAACCAAAAACAGGAACTTGAAAACAAACAGTCTTTATTGCCAAATGCCTTCTCTTTGTTAAAGTTGGTTCATTTCCCAAAAACAAAATAGATAATTGCCAATACAAGCTGCAGTCCAAAGGTAATTTCTGAGCTATCAAAAGCAAAACTTGGCTGATGAACTCTTACCTAAAGATAAAAGAGCACGGAGATGCTGGACTTGAAAATTCAATTCTTTGATTCCAGCACTGTTAATCACAACTGGCTAGCTTTTAAAGGGTTCAACTCAGCTGCGTTCCTTCCCTTACTTGCTCCTGAGTAGTCTTTTCTCCAGAGTCTGTTTATCCCTGCATCTCTGTCTTGAGTCAGGTGGGGGTGCTGCTCCCAGTTCTTCCTCTGAGCTGTCCTTCTCTGACTCCGCCTGTTGCTCACTGGATTCTGCCTGGGCTTGCTCTTCCTCAGCTCCAACCTCCCCATCACTGCTCTCTGCCAGCTGTTCCTCCTCGACCCCTGAGTTGGACACTGGCAGAGGCATGACATCAAAAGTAACAACTGTTAACCAGTGAAACTGATTGCCCCCCTCATTTAGCACATTCACTTTTACTGGAGTTTTTCAATCTTTTAGCTACCTGAAGACTTTTCTATCACTCCTGGGTCTTCTTTCCTCATTCTCTTTCGAAGCTAGTTACATAAATATTTTGTTCTATTACATGAGAAACTACACTGATGTTGCCCAGAACGAGCTTATTCAACCACCATTGGGTAGAGATATCTCAAATGCTAGTTCTAGCTTACAATGTAATTTTTCATGTAATGGAACAAGACAATTGTAACTTTGCATTTGTTATATTTTTAGACTTAAATAGCATATTAAGTATTTTCTCCTGGCCCTCAGATATATTACTAATTTACAAATAAAAATATTGAAATGTTTCTGCGTAATATTTAAAATTGTTTTCTTTCTCCTTTTTTTTTTTTAAAGGGAAAACCGATGATGCCAAGGTTTCAGAAAAGGGCAGAATTTCTCCGAAATCTGGAAACATTAAACGTTCCCCCTCAGATGCTGGGCGAAGCAGTGGAGATGAATCAAAAAAGTCTTCCACGAATAACTGTAGAATGGCTACAACTAATACAAACATGTTTGGATTTAAAAAGCAGAGTGGATCAGCTGTAGGTATGACCATGATTACAGCGAGTGGAGCAACTATTACTAGTAGAGCTGCTACTCTGGGCAAGATACCCAAGTCATCTGGACTCATGGGTAGATCCACTGGCCGGAAGACAAGTGTCGATGGCTCACAGAATCCGGATGATGGCTATTTAGCCATTTCTACCCGAACCAATCTTCAGTATCGGAGTCTACCCCGCCCCAGCAAATCCAGCAGCAGAAGTGGAGCTGGAAACAGATCTAGCACCAGCAGCATAGACTCCAACATAAGCAGCAAGTCTGCAGGTTTGCCTGTCCCTAAAATAAGAGAACCAACAAAAGTTATCCTTGGGAGCTCTTTGCCAGGCTTAATAAACCAGACTGATAAAGAGAAAGGGATCTCTTCAGATAACGAAAGTGTGGTCTCTTGTAACTCTGTTAAAGCAAGCCCATCACCTCAGACAACGTCCAGTGCATCTCAGAATACCCACCCGCAAGGGGTAAAGTACCCAGATGTGGCCTCACCTACACTGCGCAGGTAACTATAGCTTTTTCGTTTGAATTGGTTTGTGAAGAAACATTCTGGAGGTTATGCTTGATGTTTTAGGTCCAGCATAGAAATCCTTTTATCAATAAAGATCTGTAGTTGCACCATTATACAAAACACTGTTTAGTTGGACTAAAATTTAGCACAGTATACCTCTCCTCGCTGTGAGGAGATATGTTTACAGCAGAAGATATTAATTTATAACATTGCTGATATTAAGGATATTTTGTTTTCAAATATGCTAGAGCTTCTTTCTCTCTCAGCCGAATCTTTCCTATATGGGGAACATAGAAGTTGGAGGCTTTGTTGAATATGTTCACCTCCTTGAGTGATTTGTAAATATAATAAAGGCAGCATACAAAAAAAAATAAAAATAAAATCCATATATCTGACTTTCTTTTCTTCTTCTTCTTCTTCAGACTTTTTGGTGGAAAGCCAAATAAACAACCTCCCATAACAACCACAGAAAGCATGAAAAATTCAGTAGTAATCTCCAACCCGCATGCAACCATGAACCAACAAGGAAATCCAGAATCTCCTTCTGGCAGCGGCATATTGAGCAGCGGTGGTAGTAGCCCTCTTTATTGTAAAAATGCAGAAACAAATCAGTCTCCATTAGCATCTAGTCCCAGTTCAGCTCACTCGGCTCCTTCCAACAGCTTGACCTGGGGTACTAACGCCAGTAGTTCTTCTGCTGTCAGCAAGGATGGGATTGGTTACCAGTCTGTCAGCAGCCTGCACACCAGTTGTGAATCCATTGATATTTCTCTCAGTAGTGGAAGTGGGCTGAACCACAATTCTTCCAGTGGCTTGATTGCGGCTCCTAAGGATGACTCAATGCCTCCCTTTGTTAGAACCAACAGCGTTAAGACCAACTTGTCAGAAAGGTGAGACATTTTCAAAACAGTATTTTCCCTGTTCCCAGTTATTATTCGTGGTTTATGTATTGAGGAACTGACTGCTAGATGCTTTCCCTAGTTTTCAAGTCGTCTTAAACGTAGACATCTGTGATCATCATTAAAATTGATTTTAATTCTTATTTTTGTTAAACATATGGTAGTATAGACAGTCAAATGGTAGTCTACATCATTTGGTCTCTTATTTTTTTTTAAAAAAAATTCAAATAACCAAGGACTTCCAGCAATTGTGATAAAAATACACGTTTCCACAACTTGGTAGATTGCCTCTCTGGCAACTTTGATTTCTTTTAGCATAAACTGAAGAAACTAACAAGTATTGCATATACAATATGCCAAATTTTGTGTGTGTGTGTGTGTGTGTGTGTGGAGAGAGAGAGAGAGAGAGAGAGAGAGAGAGAGAGAGAGAGAATTCTATATATAGTATAAGAGCCGAGGTGATGCACTGGTTAGAGTGCAGTACTGCAGGCTACTTCAGCTGACTGCTTGCTGCAGTTCAGCAGTTCAAGTCTCACTGGCTCAAGGTTGACTTAGCCTTCCATCCTTCCAAGGCGGGTAAAATGAGGACTCAGATTGTTGGCACAAATATGCTGACTCTGTAAACCACTTAGAGAGGGTTGTAAAAGCACTATGAAGTGGTATATAGGTCTAATTGCTATTACTATAATGTGGTACAATAGAGCACATTATATTGGTTTTTACTGGTAAAGAAGAATATTTGAAGCTCAGGATTGAAATGAGGGGTCCTTGGTGCTCTCTGAATTTGGTTGTTTTCTTGTAGACATTTCTTTACCTGAGTTTGGTAACATCATCAGTATTAGCAAAGAGTGAAATTTATATTGTGGTGGCTTGCCCTATCAGTATTGGTGTTGGAAATTCTTTGGTTGGGTTGTTTTACTGTTAGCTTGTTTGGCAGTTCCTTGATTGGGATATTGTTTACTTTTTGATTGTTGGTCTGATGTTAATTTTTGTGTTAATCTATGCTCATATTGGGGACACGATAGCTCAGCGGGTAAGACAGCTGAGCTTGTCAATCAGAAGGTCGGCGGTTCGAATCCCTAGTGCCGTGTAATGGGGTAAGCTCCCATTACTTGTTCCAGCTTCTGCCAATGTAGCAGTTTCGAAAGCACATAAAATGCAAGTAGAAAAAATAGGGACCACCTTTGGTGGGAAGGTAACAGCGTTCCGTGTGCATTTGGCGTTTAGTCATGTCGGCCACATGACCATGGAGACGTCTTAGGACAGTGCTGGCTCTTCGGCTTTGAAACAGAGATGAGCACCACCCCCTAGAGCCGGAAACGACTAGCACGTATGTGCGAGGGAAACCTTTACCTATTAAGTAAATGTTTTCTATCTCATTTTGATAAGCAGGCAATATACTTGCGATACTTAACCAATCACAAATTCTAGACAATATGTGTACGTGTAAGAGGAAGATGGTTTTGGCTCTGTATTGTATCAATTGTATTTTAAACAATTAGGCTAATGAAAACGTCACTGTTTATATGATCTGACATATTACTGTTGTTTTTTAGGCTAGTGGACTACTGGCAGCATGATGACGGCGAGGAATACTGATAGCGTGGGATTCTTCACGGTTGCCTTGCATAGTGGATGCTGATTCAGAATGTGGACCACAGCAGTAAATTTGAAGTGCTCCTTTTGTGTGTATCCGGCCCAGAGAAGACTTCTGATTGCCATGTCAAATTCCTCTTCTCTCTTGCCTTGCGACACCCAGTTAATTGAAGCTTGAGAGAAGTGTTACCGATTGTTGGTTCCCGTCAAATCAAAAGTTGTATCCTTCATCGCAAGAAGATGAAATTTCCATTCTATTGGCTTTTTGTCAAGCAGACAGAATAATATTTCCTTCTGGAAACCCTGGGATACAAACTGTTTTGGGGATGGCTACTGATCCCACGTGATAGAGGTGTGTGGCACCAACCTTGGGACTCATGACTGGGTATACAATGTTGCGGAATGGGGGAGTAGGGAATGGAGGCCAGCCTTGGATGCTACGATGGTCCAGTCGGATTCGACTCACTTGGCTTAGCTTCACATTATTCATTATCCTGGTCTTCTTTCCGCTCATTGCCCATTACTACTTAACCACCATAGATGATGTAGATGATGCTGGCAAGCGCATCTTTGGTCCCCGCATAGGTAACGAACTTTGTGAGGTGAAGCATGTTGAGGATTTATGCCGAATTCGGGAGTCAGTGAGTGAAGAGCTGCTCCAGTTAGAAGCTAAGCGTCAGGAGTTAAACAGCGAGATTGCCAAGCTGAATCTCAAGATTGAAGCCTGCAAGAAAAGCATTGAGAATGCAAAGCAGGATCTTCTGCAACTGAAGAACGTTATCAGTCAAACAGAGCATTCATATAAAGAATTGATGGCTCAGAACCAGCCCAAGCTTTCATTGCCGATTCGGCTGCTACCAGACAAAGATGATTCTAGTTTTCCCATGCCAAAATCCAATAGAAACTGCCGGCTGCATAATTGCTTTGACTATTCACGTTGTCCACTAACCTCTGGTTTCCCAGTATATGTCTACAACAGTGACCAATTTAACTTTGGGAGCTCATTGGATCCTTTAATTAAGCAAGCCTTTGAATCCACTGTCAGAACTAACATATATGTTACTGAAAATGCAAACATTGCCTGTCTCTACATTGTCCTAGTAGGGGAAATGCAGGAACCTGTGATGTCTAAACCTACTGAATTAGAACAACAGTTGCATGCTCTGCCATATTGGAGGACAGATGGACATAACCACCTCATTATTAATTTATCCAGGAAGTCAGAAACTCAAAACTTCCTTTATAATGTCAGTACTGGGAGGGCCATGATTGCCCAGTCCACCTTTTATGATGTACAGTATCGTCCGGGTTTTGACATTGTAGTATCTCCTCTTGTCCATGCCATGTCCGAACCCAACTTCCTAGAGATCCCGCCCCAGGTGCCAGTCAAGAGAAAATACTTATTCAGTTTCCAAGGGGAGAAGGTTGAATCTCTCCGATCCAGCTTACAAGAAGTAAGATCATTTGAGGAAGAAATTGAAGGAAATGCACCAGCGGATTATGATGATAGGATCATTACCACATTAAAGGCTGTTCAAGACAGCAAATTGGACTTTGTCTTGGTGGAATTTACATGTAAGAATCAGCCAAAGGCAAGTTTGCCCACTGAGTGGGCTCTTTGTGGAGAAAGGGAAGACAGACTACAGCTACTGAAATTTTCTACTTTTGCACTGATAATCACCCCAGGTGATACCCATCTTATGATCTCTGCTGGCTGTGTAATGAGACTGTTTGAGGCTCTAGAAGTTGGGGCTATTCCAGTCATCCTTGGGGAGCAAGTCCAACTGCCTTATCATGATGTAATTCGGTGGAATGAGGCGGCCTTAATTATACCAAAGCCACGTATTACGGAAGTGCACTTCCTTCTGAGGAGCATTTCTGACAATGACCTCTTGGCCATGAGGAGGCAGGGCCGCTTCCTATGGGAAACCTACTTTTCCACTTCAGACAGTGTCTTTAGCACCGTCTTGGCTGTCATAAGAACTCGAATCCAAATTCCAGCTGTTCCCATTCGAGAGGAAATGGCGGTGGAGATCCCTCACCGGTCTGGCAAAGCTGCTGGCACAGATCCCAATATGGCGGACAATGGGGATTTAGATTTGGGGCCAGTAGAAACTGAACCCCCTTACTCATCTCCTAAATATTTACGCAATTTTACGCTCACAGCAATGGATATTTACAGAAATTGGAACTCAGCTCCTGGTCCCTTCCACCTCTTTCCTCACACGCCCTTTGATCCTGTATTGCCCTCAGAAGCCAAGTTTTTAGGGTCAGGCACTGGATTTCGACCTATTGGTGGTGGAGCTGGTGGCTCTGGGAAGGAGTTCCAAGCTTCATTGGGTGGCAATGTTCCCAGGGAGCAGTTTACAGTGGTCATGTTAACCTATGAGCGAGAGGAAGTCTTAATGAACTCTTTAGAGAGACTCAATGGTCTCCCGTACTTAAATAAAGTTGTAGTGGTCTGGAATTCCCCCAAACTTCCATCAGAAGATCTCCTTTGGCCAGACATTGGTGTTCCAATTGTGGTAAGTCAAATTCAGAGATTTCCTTTTTTATTCCTAGGATACTATTTATATAAGTATACTCAAGATACTATTTATATAAAATGTTGTCTTCAGTTGTGCCATAAGATGTTCTCAGTTTGCATGTAGTTTTACAGATTTTAGAGCAAAGCAAAGCATGTGTTTTATGAGTTTTGGGTTACAGTTGAAGCTATATATAATGTGGCCCTTATTTTATATTATTATATAATATCCCTATAGCCCTTTTCGGGAAGGCCTACATCTTCCGAAAATATTTTTACAAGTCATAGGCCACTGGTTGTGACCCGACTCGTAGAATGACTCCAGTTG
>JANHFP010005903.1:226557-241149 GCA_032468135.1 Calamaria suluensis | reverse complement strand
CCCAGAATTCCCAGGATTCTGGGAGTTGAAGTCCACAGGTCTTAAAGTTGCCAAGGTTGGAGACCCCTGTATTAGAGGCATTCAGTAGACTCTTTTACTGTGTCAGCTGAACAAATCTATGAGAACTGAGGCAAGGGAGCAGGATTGTATCTCTGATCTGAGGGTTTCCTTTTGTTTGTTTATTTTGCAATCATGCATTTTGCATATGTACCATGGGCAAAAGCTTACAGGAAAGAACCGATTTTATTGGAAAAGGGTGTGAAGGAAGAATTTAAACTCATAACCATACTTTATTTATTTCTTTACTTACTTGTATCCCACTTTCATTTTTTAAATAAATAACTCAAGGTGGTGAACATATCCAAAACACCTTTCTCTTTCTATTTTCGTCAGAGCAACAACCTGTGAGGTGGGTTGGGCTGAGACTGTGGGACTGGCCCAAAGTCACCCCACTGGCTTTCATGGCGGAGACAGGACTAGAGCTTAGAACAGTGATGGCTAACCGTTTCCAGACCGAGTGCCCAAAGCATTTCCGAACCCCCAAAATGCAATGTGCACACATCCCCGTGTATGTGCCCCACCCCCGTGCACATGTGTATGGGCCCCCGGTTGTGCCCTGCCCTTCCATACACATGCATGCGGGCCCCCACACATGCCCCACCCCCATGCATGCACGGCAAAGACCAGATGACCAGTTGGCCAGCAGGAGATGTGTGTGCATGTGCAGCGGAGGTGAACTGGGATGATAGTTCACATGCCCACAGAGAGAGCACTGAATGCCACCTGTGGCATGCTTGCCATAGGTTTGCCATCATGGGCTTAGAGTGTCCCACTAAACAAAATTGGCTTACACATGCCTGTAAATTGTGCCTGGGAGGATGATAAAGGGGCAGGCAATGTGAAGACATGTGTAAAGTGAAAATCTAAACTTCTGAAACATATTTTAGAATTGTTTCCCACCTTGAATTACTTGTAAAAATATCAATGGAGTACAAATAAATAAATACTTCAAATTGGCTAACCTACACAATGCTGGGACTAGTATTCCTATCGGATTGATATTTTGGAAAGTTTTTGCTGTTACTTCAATGGAAATAACATGGTACTGTTACCACTCAACCATGGTCTTTTGATCTGAATTTACAACATTCCTGATACCTTATCACAAGTCAATAGGAAAGTCTGGGAATCTTGTAGGGAGAAAGTCAATGGTCAGTGATCCACAAGACCATGGTTGACAGAGGCATGGCTGCAAATATGGATTAGCATTCTGTGTTTAAAACATACAGTATGTGAGAAGGTGACCTAGTTGGTTATGGGTTGTCTAGTTTTGCTTTAAATGTAAATTAATTAATACAATTTACAGATTGTAATTCATAATAATGACTGAGATAAATGTCTAGCAATTGTGTAGCAATTAGGCAAAAGCTAACTATCTTTTCAGTTGATGGACAGCATCATGCAATTTTGTATAATGATAGCTACCCACAAAGTTACTAATAATAATTTATGAAAAGAACACAAAGAGATTTTAAATTTTGCAAGAATCTATTCTAATTCCAAAATCTCATGAGCGATTTTGATGACCTTCCCCCAAAATTACTGGAATCTACTGAAATTTTAAGATTTTATTATATTTTGGTCATTTTAATTTTCTTATTATTTTTGTGGCTTCGCTGTGTGTTATGTAGCGCACATTTGTGTTTGCTGATAAGACAAAACTAATATCTGTGTGTAGAACAAAGTTCCCCTTTTGAGCAAGTATTACATTTATTGTTCCCATGGGGTCTGTTTTAGCTATTGTTGTAAGAATTATGAGGCCAAAATATTTATTGTTAAACTTAACTTGTGATAGAGAAGCTGCTTTATAATATTTTTAGATGCTGTTTCTTCATTGGTCATGATTTCTATTATGCAAAGTCCCTTATACTAGAAATAGTTGTAGTTTGAATTAAAGCTCTTACTTCCTACACTCTATCTAAATGGTTGGATTCTGGGTTGTTTCCATATGTACCATATACTGTCCCAAATGAACTTGAAAATTCAAACAATAATTGAGAACTAACACTGGTTCTGCAGAAACTATTTAGCTCACCAATTTTTAAACATGTTCTGGCCCTTAAAATAGTTATACCACAAGTGTGTTTTTGGGAATCTGAAGACATTTTACCACCAAATCATGTGGTAATACCCCTTGGCCTTTGATCTGGAGAATTTAAGATTGTCTGAAGTTGTCTTTAATCAAAAAGTCTTGAATTATTTCTTTTCCTTAAATTTAAGGACATCAAATAAATATGTATATCTTAGTGGGGGGAGAATAATTTCTACCATGGTTGAGGAGGAGAAATGGGAATGATACATATGTAGGTCTGGTTTTGCTAAGCCTGATAGCAAGATCTATTTTTCCTGCACCATATCAAGTTTCAGCATATGGAGGAGATCAAGTTTGTTCTTCTAGACATATTATAGATTAGTGTACTAAACTAATGGTGAGTGAAGGAGACAACATGGCTACAACTTCGAACATATTATGTCATAACCTATCAGGATCTCTAATCACTTTTATAAATCCTCCCAAGACCTTAGTAAATCACCTTTGGGGGAAAATAAGAGACCTTTAGGTTAAAAAAAAAGTATATACCATCCTATGCTGGATTTAGCTTACATAACTCTATACTTTTAGACAATAACCCATATGTCAACTATTTAGGTGTATAAAACATCCCGATCGTACATGAAAAGGCAAGAAAAAAGTTAACTACAGTAGTGTATGTGTGCCTGCTTTGGGGGAGCAGAAGGGTAATATTTGTCTGAGCAATCCAGTGCTTTCCCTGTCTTTGGCTTTATCTGTTAAAACTTGTCTTTTTTTCCTTCCCCTTCCCTTTCTGCTTGCACTTCCTGTGGCAGGTCAATGAGGTAAGGAAGACATATCTTAAATAAGCTAACTCATCCATTAACCCTACCTGCATCAGTGTCTGCCTGAGCCATGTCACCTCATAACTGCAGCCTCTCGTAACATCTTAATAAAACAGTCCTTGGGATGAAAAGAGGTTGGAGTAGGTCTTGTTTGCAAACAAAAAAAAAATATTGGGGGGGGGAGGTGGGAGAATGCACTCATCAGCAAAGCAACTCAGATCCTGCCCTTCCTTAACAAGGTATAAAGTCATTAGGAAGGAATTACTTCTGATGTTAAGTTTGCACTGCTACCAAATGGAACGACTCGGTAACCTTTTATTTTAAGTGTCGCATGTTAGTGCTTCTTTCTTTTGTTTTTTATTGTCATGAAGCATCCCCCCTCCCCAAATCCATTATGTGTTTACTTTTCTCTTTTCAGTTACGCAGTTCTTTCAAGCAAGCTTTTGGAAAAAAGAAGTCCCCCAAATCGGCGTCTTCTCACTCCGACATTGAGGAGATGACAGATTACTCATTGCCTTCTTCACCCAAATTGCCACACAATGGTACAATGGTATCTACGCCATTACTCAGAACTTCACATTCTAATTCCCTGTAAGTTGAATCTGCCAACAAAAAAACCATAGGTTTCATTGTAACATTACACTATACCAAATTTAAGTCGCATTTTTCTGGAGATTCTTCTATATAATGTTCAGGTAGATTTTCTTCATCATAAGTTCTTTGCCTTTTCACAGCAGTTTATCTCCAGACCTCATATCTTTTGTGGTATTTGCTTCCTCATCCTTTTTTCCTCCCATCCCATATGCCTCAGTTTTAAAATTCATTCAGTTTATGAAGAAATTGCTGCATTTAAGACTGCAATGTTTTAATTTCTCCTTTTTACTTCAGGGAGGAATTTGTAAATGTATTTTTCTCTTTTCTTCATTCATTCCTCTCACTTACACTAACACAAGGCTAAAGTGAATTCAATCATTTTAACTTCTTCCCAGCTGATAAAATCCCTTAAATCACTTTTTGTGCAAACAACAGTTGAACAAAAAAATGCTGATATCTTTGATATTTGATAATGGGCAATTTTCATTCCAGGCATTTGAAGCACAAAGCATTAATTTCTTTTAAAATTAAGAATACATTTTTTTAAAAAAACTTTAAATATGACACCTTCATTTTTAGAATATTTCAAAAATAATAGGCCTGTGAAATATTTGACAATGAATGTAACTATATGGAATGAAAATATATTTGACTCTTTCCTAATTTGCCCTGAGTAGTGATTATGAAGTGGAGTTTTTTCCCTCAGAAAATAATTTCAATTACCAGAACAGTAGCTGAAATTGACTGAGGTGATAATATTTTTTTCTAACAGGTACTTTAGTTTATTGTTTAAATCAGAACCCCCATCCTTTCCAGATCTGTTGAGTGGCAGCGGGGGGGGGGATTTCACATACATGCCATTTGCGCAAATGCAGCTTCACACACATACTTGCCCGTTGCTTATGCAACCCATGGGATTGGGGACTCCTGATTTAGATTGCAAATGAGCTATTAAAGCACTTGAGGGGAATCAAAAAAAGTGGCTGAATATGACATTTTCCAAAAGATTAGCACTGTACTTATATTTAGCACTTATTATTTAATTAAGGTTCTGTATTACTGGATATTACAGATGATAAAATGCAACAAAAATAGGGAATGGAAACCAAAGTATCAGCAGACAAATTTATATGTATTCATAAATTAGGAAACTATCATTTCAATCAGCTTTCCTTAAATTGCTCAATGGTCTTTATTCACTTAATATCACTTTCATCACGTTGAAACTTCCCTGTCCATGCAGTGTTAAATTTTAGGTAATGCGTAAAGCAAGGGTACTATCCAGCAGTTTCTGACAGGTCCTGGAGAACCGGTAGCAGAAATTTTGAGTAGTTTGGAGAACCAGAAAATACCACTTCTAGCTAGCCCCAGAGTAGGGTAAGAATGGAGATTTTGCAGTATCCTTCCCCTGGAGTGGGGTGGGAATGGAGATTTTGCAGTATCCTTCCCCTGCCATGCCAACCAAGCCATGCCCATAGAACCGGTAGTAAAAAAAATTGAATTCCACCACTGGCTTAACGCCATGACCATTTCTGTCATCAATGAAACTATGATGGAAGACAAGTTTTGGCAAATATCTAGTAGAAAAGGAAGGATGGAAAAAGGCACAGTGCTACAGTGTCTGCAGCTTCTAAACTGATATAGTTGCTTTCTGGATTCTGTTATTAGAAAACAAAAGAATTATGTGGTAAAGATCCTGTGCAGATAGTCCTTGACTTACGACATTACAGTGGCATTGAAAAAAGTAACTTGAGAGCAGTCCTTAAACTTACGACTGTCATGGTGTGTCTGTGGTCATGTGGCTGCAAATTAGACGCTTGACCACTGGCGTGTATTTAGGATGGTTGCAGCACCCCAGGTCACATGATCGCCATTTACAGCAGTTCCAGCTGTCTTCCAACAAGCAAGCTCAAGGGAGGGGGAACTGGATTTGGTTAACAATCATAGCAAAAAAGGTTGTAAAATCAGATGTGGTCGCATGTTGACTCATTAGCAATGAAATTCTGGTCCCGCTTCTCATAATTTGAGGAGCAATTGTAATAATGAATATGACACATAAAATCATACTTTAAATCAAGTGTGTGCCATTTTTCTCTAAACAGTTTTCACTTCATTGCTCAGGTCACTCCATTAAAATTGGCAGCATTACTTTTTAATGAGTAAAGGGAAATTTTTATTGAGTAAAGGGGAAATTCAAAATTTTTGTGGCACTTTACAGTTACGGTATTAGAGATAGTCTTGCTCCTTAATGAGAAGTTTTCCACCTCAGTCTACAGCAAGTACTTCTACAGGGTTTCTTCATTCACTATGTAATTGGGCTACGAGCAGCTTCATTTTTACAAGGTTCCCTTCATTAACATCAAAGGAGAAGCCCTCCAACAGGCAGAGTGCCCAAGGTGTGAGATGCTATTCTAGCAGAATCCTATGCAGCTTTTCTCACAAGCAAGATCCATTATGCAATTTACTCTGGAGAGAATGTTCATAGCTTTATGGCCTAAAGGTTGCTAACATATAAACTCATAAATTCTCACTAGCAGAAATGCAGGCATAGGAACAAAGCAACCCTAATTTTAAATCACAAGAAGCAGTGAACTAGGCAACAACATTATACTATTTACATTGTCAATAAATGAAATTTCCTGATTGTTTGTGCGCGCTCACTTTGCCAATTAGAAGACAGCCCTTAGTGAAAGACAGTAGTAACTCTCAACTTTATACAGTTAATTTTGTAATATAACCAGAATATAGTTTTAATAATGAAAGTGGCTTTTGCATTCTAAGAATAGTTATTTTTAGTTTGCAGTAGAATCCCCTAGTGAGCTCCTGTTACTTGTCCCAGCTTAGGCCAACCTACCAGTTTGGAAACCACGTAAAAATGCAAGTAGAAAAAATAGGGACCACCTTTGATGAGAAGGTAACAGCATTCCATTCACCTTTGGCATTGAGTCAGGCTGGCCACATGACCACTGAGACATTTTCGGACAGCGCTGGCTCTTCGGCTTTGAAACGGAAATGAGCACTGCCACCTAGAGTTGGAAATGACTAACACATATGTGCGAGGGAAACCTTTTTAGTTTTAAATGGGGAGAGGGGAGAGATGCAAAAAAGTTGCATTTATGACATAATAGAGTGTTTATATTTCTGTGGCAACATGCAATTTTCTTTCCTTCACCTTTACATAAATAACCCTAGCCACATTTCCCAAAGCCGGTAGTAGGAACAGAGCCCAGAGCCGTGATGGCTCAAGTGTTAGAATGCAATGTGGCAGGCCCACTCTGCCCACAGCCAAGAGTTCAATCTTGACCAGTTCAAGGTTGAATCAGCCTTCCATCCTTTAGTAAAATGAGGAACCAGATTGTTGGGGACAATATGCTGACACTCAGGGGTGAGTTCCACTTACCTTTACTACCAGCTTACAATGAGCACACATGTACTTATGTTTCTGGGTATGCGCAGTTGGGCGGAGCTTCCTGCTGGTTTTACTACCAGTTCGCAAGAAGCAGACCAAACCGGGAGCAACCCACCACTTCTGACACTGTAAACAACCCAGAAGATGCTGTAAAGTACTATGAAGCAGTATGGATGTCTAAGTGCTATTGCTACTGCTGTATGAAGGAAGGAGAGGATGGAGGTGTTCTTCCCCCAGCTTCTTCTTACCTTTGCAGTGTGCTAAATAACAGTGAAATAGGACTTTAGGTGCAATGCATTTTATCTATAGAATGCTACAATTGAATTCCCATGAAGCAAAATAAGAGGAAAGGAGTTGGGAAAAGGGGTTTGCTTTTTCTTTTGTTTTGTTGCCACTGCTGCTAATTTTGCCAGAGTTTAAACGCAGGTACACGGAAGGTGAGGCCAAGGGCAGCACTATCCATGAAGGGGGAGGGCTGGTAGAAATGTTCAAAGGGAAGCTGCAAATTCTACTGAAGCTTGGCTTCTCCCAGTAGGAGAATTTGGGTCCCTTGAAAATTCACGTCTCCTTTGATAGCCAATTTTAATGCATTCTCAAGGTTACATTCCAAGTCTGAATTCTTTGAAAGGCACTAGGATTCCTTCAGAATTCTCACTGTGCTTTGTTGTTTCTCGCCAGCTGTACATTTACATTATTTATTTATTTATTTATTTTTTAAAAAAGCGAACAGGAGGTATTTATAAAACGTGTATGTGAAAAACTGCCAACAAACAATGCTCCTGGTCCTTTGTGTATTGAGAAGTAATTCAATTTTAGTTTTGTAAGGCAAAAAGGAAGGAAACAGGGAGAGGGAAAGCTGACACATTAGGAAAACAAAGGGCGGCTTCTTCTTTTTTAACCTGGGCTGTATAGAGTGCAAAAGAATGTTTTATGTCTGAAACAGTATATGTTTCCAAAGCCCTCTAGAATCCTGCAGGGAGGCCCAGCTGTGCACTATGCCTGCTGAGTCTAAATCTTTCTTTAAGGCCATCAATCTCACAGTGACTGCTGCTGCTTCTCCCATCTTCTTAATGTACTTGGGATTTCCAAGTTAAATGGATTTTCCACAGAATCAGTGCATCTAACAGCAAGTTACCTGCAGAAGCTGAACAGCTGCAGGGGATCAGAACAAGTAAGGGCAAATACAGCCCCCCTCCTTGAGACTCATTGAAACAGCCACAGCTTTTCTCCAGAATGTATGGCTGCTGAAGGAAAGATTCAGTATGGCTGTGCAGTCTTGGAAATGAGTTCTATGCGGGCTGTGCTTCACACTCTTAACACATGTACTGTACTAAAACATTTCTTCCAGTTGGGTCCAAAACTCTAAAGAGTAGGCCATGAGCATAAATTTATGTCTTGATATCAGTTTCAAATAATTTTGCCCGATGAATTTTTGTTGAAACCAAATTTTAATTTTACTGTACATTGTTCATACCTCCAAATATAACCCTTCACATCCTGGACATAAACATTTCAACTTCTTTCCTCAAGTCTATGATATAGGGCACTGCATGCCAAAATAACTAGACACAAGGACATCCCCTCTCCAAATGCTATCACTGCTGAACAGCTAATTCCCACAACACTGTAAAGCTAACTAGT
This sequence comes from Calamaria suluensis, assembly GCA_032468135.1. Lineage (NCBI taxonomy): Eukaryota > Metazoa > Chordata > Lepidosauria > Squamata > Calamariidae > Calamaria > Calamaria suluensis. The sequence continues at coordinate 232,589 of JANHFP010005903.1, read as the reverse complement.
AGGGCTGTATCTTTCTCATCTTTTCTATTACCTGTTCCTTATCTTCTTATGACTATAACTTTGTTGCTTGTATCTTACAGCTTATATTAATTTTTATTTAGTATCCTAGTATGAATTGTGTTGATTGCTTATATAGTATCCTACGACTATCACTGAGTGTTGTATCTTATAATTTATGATGAATATATTTTATGATGATTATGATCATGGTTTATCACTTATTACTTGTATGTACACTGAGAGTTTATGCACCAGACACAAATTCTTCGTGATTGGCCAATAAAGAATTCTATTCTATTCTAATCTAATCTTAGCTCATTGGTTGTTGTTTTTTAAAATAAACTTCCAGAATTTCAGAATGCATTGACAGTGAAGCTGAAACAGTTATGCAGCTGCGAAATGAGCTGAGAGACAAAGAGATGAAGTTAACTGATATCCGTTTAGAGGCCCTCAGCTCTGCTCATCAACTGGATCAACTCCGGGAAGCTATGAACAGGATGCAGGTAGGAAATGTGTACTCTCCCCTGGAAGCAGATCCATTGTGCTAAGACATTGGTGATTTTCCATTGGGTTGAAACCAGGAAGTTTTGTATGTACCAAATGCCAACACAAGGACCTTAAACTACAGTTGCCATGGATTGCCATCCAGAAGTTCATAACAAACAACAGTGTTTGCTTGGTTCTTTGTAGCTGCGTCTCTTCAGAGCTTTGATAAAATTGTACTCTGAGAAAACCCATTTCCTGTGTCTGTGTGATTCTCCATCCCTCTGCAGATGTTTACTGGAACATAAAACAGCTTGGAGGTAGATAGAAGATGGAATATGCACAAAGCTTATCCTTTCTCACCACAACTCCCACATGTTTCACTTGAAGTTCTGAGAGCTGCAAACAGATTTGCTTGTTTGCTTATGCATTGTTTTCGGAACCTGATAAGGCAGGGATGTGAATTACTCCAGAAAGTTTTACTTACTTTTTCACAACTGAATGTGTGAGGACTGAAGACACTGTGGGGGAAGATTCATAGTATGCTACCTCCTCTATCTAGTTTTGCACTCTTATACATTATTTTGTTTCTTGAATTTTTGTTTCATAAGTTCGCCTTGCTGTCTTTATTGTTTTTGTTTTGTATAGTTCGCAATTAAAGTTGCATCCAAAATAGGCATTTTGGAAGTATCTGAAAGTGTAATTTCAATGAAGAAAAATTGATAATTATATTAAAACATTGTACGCCCTAGAGAGCGTACAGCGTAGAGGTCAAGCCACAACCACCATAATTTCAATTTAATCTTTTATGAGCAATTTTCCCTTTATAAGATTGTATCTTTTTTTTAGATACTATGCTTTAGGATTTGTTTAAATTTTATAGAAATGCAACAAGTTAACCTGAGAGGAATTGTAATTTCACTGTTGTCAATAAGCTCTATTCAAGTTTGCTTCTGACAAAAACTACTAAATTTAACATGAACCACCTGCTTATCAGATTTAAAATTTAACTGAGAAAGGTACACTTTTGTCGCAGGATTATCAAAAACACACAGGTCAACCAAAGAAAGAAAAGCTGCAAATGTTTTTTTCTTTAAATTTGGAGATTTTTAGTGTGTATATGTAGTATGCCATTTTGACTTCACACAAAGTCTTGCTCTATATCTAGTGATGACAAGATAGACCTTGACTTTTAATGAAAAATCAAAAGTTCATTGGATACTTTCAAAAAATTCATTGGGTGCTTTCAATGAAGGAAGTACAAAAGCAGGAAGCAGGATCTCAGCTAGAATCTATGTATTGGTTAGATATATATATGTAATTTGTTTTTGTAGATTTTCATGGGTATAGATATGTAGGTATTCTGATCTTTTCCCGTGTAAGATTGAGAGTATCTTGGCAATGTTTTGATGAGGTCACACTCGTCATCTTCAGGTGCTTTTTGCTTCGTGCTTGCGCGAGCAAAGTGTGATAGCACAAGCACGAAGCAGAAAGCACTAGCATGAAGATGATGAGTGTGACCTCATTGAAATGTTACCAAGATACTCTCAATCTTACATGGGAAAAGACGTGAAGTGTGATCAGAGCTGCGGTCTTTCTATAAATACTGGTGGGGGTGTTGACTTTGTTGCTGTAAGATGGTTGTTTGGCTGTGTTGTATCATCCTGATTGGTTGATGGAGTTGATGTTTACAGATTAGTCGCCTGTTTTGTAACATCCTGTGTGGCTGAGGTACTGACTGTGTGCCCATCAGTCTTTTGTGTTTATATCTGTTTTTATTATATATATAATTTATTTATTTATATATATATGTTTTTTATATTTGTGTCTATATCCATTTGAGATTGAGGTAGTAACTGGCAGGTATGTTTATATAACACTGGTTGGCTATCTTTAGGGATTATGTTGGAGCATACATTTGTACTTCCTAGGAGTTTAGACATCCTGATCTCTATGGCTCCTTCCAGACCTTATATTTTATGTTTCTATGATATAATGATCACATTCAGATATAACAAAAGATATTTGTGTTTCTACCTCCCTCACTGTTGTTTTTTTAAATCCAGAGTGAGATTGAGAAATTAAAAGCCGAAAATGACCAATTGAAATCTGAAAATCAAGGCACCTGTAGCCGGGTCCAGTCTCAAGTTTTCATTTCATCATCTCCAAGGCAGTCTATGGGTTTGTCACAGCACAGTCTGAACCTCACAGAGTCAGCTAGTCTTGGTGAGTATAAAAGGAAAGTCAGGGGAGCAAATTTTTCTCCTGTAGCTGTGAATTCAATTAATAGATAAAATGTTGGAAGAATGTTGGATAGTAAATCTTTCTCCTGTAACTGAATGTGATTTATTTTTACCTGAGGTCATAACTAGAATGTCATGTTAACCTTACACTTCAATGATCTGATTGCAAAGATTTAGTTGGGTTACTGTTTTTTTCTTCGTGTTAATATTTTTGTGACTTTGTTTCTTATATAACTATTCCCAGTTGCTAGGGGATTTTCATTTGTTCAAAGACTGCTTCATAATTTTGCAAATACAAAATAGGACATTTTAAACAGTATGAGAACCTCAGCTTTCTTTTATAAACATGTTTCTAGCCCACATACGGTAGTAGCAGTCATAACTAGAATAAGATGCATGCGAGAATCTCACAAACCAAATCAAATATTTGAAGATAGAATCTGTGTTTCCCCACCAACAGATATGCTGCTAGATGACCCCAGTGATGGTTCTTCTCGGAAAGAAGGTGGCAGACATGTTAAAATAGTTGTCAGCTTTCAGGAGGAAGAGAAATGGAAAGAAGTGAGTCAAAATATTTTTGGCCTTGATAAAATGTTGTTAAGAAATACAGGTGGTCTTCGACGAACAACAATTCATTTAGTGACCGTTCAAAGTTTACAATGCCACTGAAAAGAGTGACTTATGACTGTTTTACACATTATGACCATTGCAGCATCCCCATGGTCATGTGATCAAAATTCAAATGATGGGCAACTGACTCATAATTATGACAGTTTCAGTGTCGCAGAGTTACATGATCCCCTTTTGCAACCTCCTGATAAGCAAACTCAGTGAGGAAACCAGATTCACTTAATAACTGCAGTGATTCATTTAACAATTGTGCCAAGAGAGGTCCTATCACAGGGCAAAGCTCACTTGACAACTGTCTCACTTAGCAGTGGAAATTTTGAGCTCCATTTTAGTCGTAAGTCGAGGATCTACATAAGGTTACTGTTTTCTGTTTATAGACTATTTTTTTATCGGGGGGGGGGGAATCAACAAAAACTGGATCTGACAACAGTTCAAAGTGGGTCTTGAAAATCTATTTTGCCTTTGAACAAGATTTACCATCTTGCATAAAACATAACTAGAGAAGGGTGTTAAACAGTGAATATGTCAGCACGTTGCTCAAGTAGCTCTTGTGTGCGCTTTTTCATACTATTTGACCTCCATAAATTGAAATTGAGAATACTAAGTTTTATTCAAACTAAGCTTTAGTTTTCAAAAGCTGGGCAAAAAAAGGTCATATAGCTGTGATGGCGAACCTATGGCAAGCATGCCACCGGTGGCACACAGTGCCATATTTGTCAGCACGTGAGCGTTGCCCTAGCTCAGCTCCAGCGCACATGCATGTGTCGGCCAGCTGATTTGCAGGCCTTCTGGGGCTACCAGAAGTCGGGAAATGGTCTGTTTCCGGCCTTCAGAGGGCCTCAGAAGGGATGGGGAAGGCCATTTTTGCCCTCCCCAGGCACCAAGAAAGCCTCTGGAGCCTGGGGAGAGCAAAAAAAGGGCCTACCGAGTCCACTAGGTTATCAGATGCCAGAAATGGGGGGAGCACAGGGGGAGTTGTGTGTGAATGTGCAGGGGGAGAGACACATTGAATTATAGGTGTGGGCATATGTGTGCATGACCCTGCTGCACTCCCCCACTTTGGGCACATGAAAGCAAAAAGTTAGCCAGCACTGTCATATAGTAATTCCAGAAGTGCTTTGGTGCTGAAAAGACGAGTTCTAACTTGGATTTCTATACCATATGCTTTTTTCCCCTTGTTCCTTATTTACTTGCTGCCCCTAATGTACAACTACTAGTCTAGACTTAATACCAACAGCCATGGTTGTGGTAACTGTTCTGAAATTCAGACCTCCTAGTGCTTTAAGAATTTGGAATGAACAAATAGGGAAATCGAACCAAGTATACCTAGCAGTGAGGGGAAAATTTTCAAGCTCTGTCTTGTACATACTGAAAAACATCCTCTGGCTTTTCTCTTTTCTAGTTTTAAAGTAATTTAAGGAATTTGGTGTGTGTGTGTGATTGAACACCTACATCAGATGTAGAGCAAAGGGCGAAGGACTTTTCTCTCTGTAGAATATGTGTTAGGCGAAATTCATAATTTTGGATGTGATTTCAATGTACGAAGAAAAAAAAACCTAGTCTGATGTTTCAATCTCAATAAAATGTTAATTTTGATGTATACCAGTTTCTTGGTTTTAGATGTAAAGTATAGATAGAGAATAGATATAAAGGTAGAGATATAAAGAATATAGAGAAGGATGCTTGGGCAATATCTTGTGAGCTACTGAACAAGAGAGATTCAAAGATATGTAAAATTACACAAGAAATCATGCAGTATTGTTTGCCAATAAAATATTCTTCTCCATTAAAATTAGTGTCTGATATGCAGGTCTTACATCCTTAACAGAATATTTTGGAATAAAATTTTGTTAAAGGCTGTGAGCAATGCTGCTGGTCATAGTAAAATATTGTGAATTACTGAATTATTTATTTGAACACCTGTCTTTTATTTCCTTTTTGCGACCCTTTAACCCCTTTAATTGAGGTAGAATTGAGGTGACTGAGTGGCACTGAGCTTTTAACACACTTAAATTTTATTTAGGATTCTAGGCCTCGCTTATTCCTAATTGGCTGCATAGGAGTCAGTGGAAAAACCAAATGGGATGTTCTTGATGGTGTTGTTAGAAGACTATTTAAGGTAAATACTGTTATTTTTGACATTTTTTCAGACTGCCATATTTTGAAAGCTATGTCAGTGTTTTCCATATATAATTTATTTGATTGAGACCTAAAAGAAAACTTTCGGATTCTTTGTTGATAAGTAAGTATTTATGATTAATTGTACAAGATTTTTGAGAACCATAGCTTACCTCAAAGTTTACCTAAGAACTAGTTTACTATACCTGAGATGATTTGATATTGAAAAAACCAAGTTTACCTGTCAGCAAAGATCATCCAGCAGAACAACCAATACAATTTCAGGACCAAAATCAGGTTTACACTCTGATGGTTCTAGAACAATGTGCTTCATTCTTCCAGAATTTCCCACTGCCTTCTTCCATATTTGGAACTTGAGTTGGGTTGACAATCCAATCTAGCCTGCGAACCTTGGATTCTACTTTTACCTAGGCATAGATAGCACTACAATTTTGTACAGTTAAACTACAAAAATTGCACTTGGTCTAGATCGGGGTTGTCAAATTTGCAGCCATCACGTCCTCGGGGGGGGGGGGGGGGGGGGGGGGGGGGGGGGGG
>JANHFP010005903.1:133114-148258 GCA_032468135.1 Calamaria suluensis | reverse complement strand
TTAGGTGGCCAAAGTATTTGAGTTTCATCTTCAGGATCTGGCCTTCCAAAGAGCAGTCAGGGTTGATCTCCTCTAGGGCTGACCGTTTGGATCGCTTTGCAGTCCAAGGGACTCGCAGGAGTCTTCTCTAGCATCAAAGTTCAAAGCCCTCAATTCTTTGGCACTCAGCCTTTCCTATTGTCCAACTTTCACAGCCATACATTGCAACTGGCAAAACCATAGCCTTGATTATACAAACTTTTGTTGGCAGTAAGAGTAAGAGGTGGAAAGAGAAACTATGAATCCTGCATAAATAATTATTAAAAAGACAGATTAATTTTCTGGATTGCAAGCAGTACTTTAAAAGCTCACAAACAGAAACAAATCTATTTTCATATAAAGGCAGAAAGCATACAGGTAAGTCTTCAACTTACAACAGCTCATTTAGTGACCAGTCAAACACAGACCACTCAGTGCCATTACAACGGCATTGAAAAAAAAGGACTTATGACCATTTTTCACATTTACGACCATTGTAGCATCCTCATGGACATGATGAAAATTCAGATGCTTGATAACTCATTTATTCATCATCTCATTTATGATGGGTGCAGAGTCCTGGGGTTATGTGATCACCTTCTGCAAATTTTCTGACAAGTAAAGTCAATGGGTAAACCAGATTCACTTACCACCCTGTTACTAATTTAACAACTGCAGTGATTCACTTAACAAATGGGGAAGAGAAGTCATAAAATGGGGCAAAACTCACTTAACAAATTTCTCACTTAACAATATAAATTTTGGAGTCAATTGTGGTCATAAGTTGAGGACTACCTGTATTGCATTCTTCTCCTAGAAGCACCCATGACTTGGTCTGCTGATTGGAATATGAACATTTACTTCAAAGTATGGAGAGTTCTTAATTTAATACTGCTTTTATCTGCAGGGAACATAAATTCCTGACTCCATGTTGGATTTATTGGTTTATACCAGGAGTGTCAAACTCGTGGCCCGTGGGCCAGATGCGCCATGTGCTGGCCACACCCACCCCAGGTTTAGTGAATGGGGAAAAAAGTCACGATAAGTCATGTGATGTGATGCCGCAAGTTTGACATCCCTAGCTTATACAAACCAGTTTGGTTATTGCCTTAAAAATGTTCTCATTAATTAAATTAATCTGAGAGGCAGCCAATTCTTAGAACAGCAATAAAATTGTTTGGATGAGATATTGTGCCATTTTGGTTCTGAGAAAGGCGTCGAACATTTTAACATTAGTACATCAGCTTAATGGGTATGTAGAGTCATAAAATGCATCACAATAATAACTAGGCGCATTAGGATATGTTACAGAATTTGTCACAGTGCCAGTTTAAAAGAATTCATTGGACAGACTTTTTTAAAAAAAAAAGAATATTAACATCTTAGTAAAGCATGGATTTATGTAAGAGTTTATTAAACTCTTAATGGAAGTGCAAAACATCCCAGCAATGTAATATAATAATTAGCATGATGATGGCATAAAGATACAAGCTGTTGAAGAGAGTTATATTGTAAATGTAAACTCAGATCGGCATTTATTACAGTCTTTGTGGCAAGACTTGTACAGGGATGGCATAGAAAAACACAACCACAATGCTCCAACCAGTAAGAAGTCTGAAAACTTTTGTTTTCCTATGGAGGAAAATGATGGCATTTATTTAAAATGTATACTCTCTTTGAAATTAAATTTAAATCTAGTTGACTTTGTGGACAGAGTCATGTAATTTGCATGGCAACAATATGGAATAAGTCTTCCATTTCTTTCTTTTACTCTAGCTTACTGCCTTTGTATGTAAAGGCTACCCTTAAACATCTTTTTATAATGTAGAGAACTTCCAGTAGATAATACCCATTCTTATTTATGCAAAACCATCAAATTGGGGTGACTAAGGGAAGAGAAGAGATACGACAAAGTGAACAATGCAATTAATCTTCCAGGATGCTGCTTTAAAGCACAATTTTCTGCTTGAGTCCAAGACAAATTAGGAATAATATAGGAGATGAAAAGCCCTGTTTGTTCATAAGGGGCATTGTTTAGGGTTCACAAATTCTGATGTAACTTGTAAGATGGGCTACATGCCATACCATTTCTTCCTCTCTTTAGATTCTTCATCAGATTCTTCTTCTGGTTTATGAGTGGAGTCCACAACCCACCCATCGAAGAGATGGAGATATGACCAGAATAATTTCCTCTTATTTCCCCTTCATTAAAGGACATTATAGATTGAGTGGCTGGATAGTGGGAAATTAGGCCCATAAATTGTACTGTTAAATATCAAAGCCATATTTTATAAAGCAGCAATTTAAACACCAAGTGCCTGTCATATGGGATAAAATAGAAAGACAAGATAATATGATTATAAGATATAACAGTAGGCACAAAAGACTTTTTAATCCAGTAATGTCTTTAATCCTCTTTAAAGCTTTGCTGTATCCTCTTTAAAACATCATCTTGCTACATCCTCTTAAAAGCAATGTTGGTGGCCAGAATCCCAACTTGATATAGCAAATTTCATACTTCCATGATTATCTTCGAATTTCGGTTTCCCTCTTGCCCTCCTCCTTTAATAGGATATTTTACCCACCATTTAGACACTGGCAAACTATTTCAAGTTACCAGAGAAGATGCAATATTACGAAGTCCCATTTAGCAAACCATTTAGCAAACATGCTCCAAGTTCCTAATGACATCTAAATTTCTCAAGCAACCAAACATACATGAGTAATTTAAGGGAGATAGAGATATTTATCAAAGTATCATCAGTTCACTCCATATCTATTTAAAATCTACTCTTGGGCTAGCTCCAAATCAGAGGTGGATTTCAGCAGGTTCTGACCAGTTCTGGGGAACCGGTACTGGAAATTTTGAGTAATTCGGAGAACCGGTAAATACCACCTTGGACTGGCCCTGTCTCCATCTATTTATTCTCTGCCTCCCGAGTCCCAGCGGATTAGAAATGGGCATTTTGTAGTAATCTTCCCCTGGAGTAGGAACAGCCACCTAAACATGATTCCTGTAAGATACATTTTTTTTGTTAGAAATTAGGCTTTCTTTATGCGTTTATTTTATTTTATTTATTTCATGCATTGTTTATGGAGATTTTCAGTCATCCGGGTCATGGTAGTCCCAAAGCTGCTTTTTCAAGAGATTTCCAGGAAAAATTGCAGACTACAGGAACCATTTGCAGACAACATAGATTCATCTCCAACAGCCTGTGGCTATCTTCAACAGTGAAGGAAGGGACACAGGGCAAAAAAACAACCTGCAGAAAGCACAGCTCCACAACACAGTGCTTTCAGCAGTAAAAAGAAGGCTCCACACCCATTTGCACTACTCAGGTGATCCTGAGGACACAGATAAACCTCCAAGTGGCCTCAACTACTCTCTAAAAGCATGCAAATGACCAACTGTCTTCAAGGAATCCTTCCATTCCCCACCATCCAGTCAGAGCTGAAGAAGCTTCTTGGATGAGATGAGAAATGTCTTTAAAGAAAAACAAGGAAGTCCAGTTGCCTTTTGAAAAAGCACCTTTGGGATATTTTATGCATTACTGTGCATCATCCATCAATGAAATATGTGACTCTCCAAGCACAGTTTGTGTGTTGTCTTTATAGATTTGAAGGCAGTTCATGAATTAGTGCTCTAGGACAGATTAAAAACTGAAACCTTCAATCAATTATCATCTTCAATTACTGATAAACGTACACCAATTGTACACAATTATTAATCTTATATAAATCTACTGCATGAATAGGAGAAGAGAGCTGATCATGCCTATAGCCAATATCATAGGAGTTTAAGCAAGGTTATAGTTTTGGTCCCCATGCTATTTACTTTTTATGTCAATGATACCATAAATTGTCTGATCTTCATACCATTATATGCTAAATGCTGATATTATGTATCAAATGCCCAATTAGAATTTATTGATGCATGTAAACAGGATTAAAATACTTGTGTTTAGAGATATTTTAAATGAAAGAACTTTATAAAAAAAAGAGAGGTAAACAAATATGAATAAAATGGATTGAAACATTTTTCTTGCCTTTTCTTAGTACTCATGCAAACTTATCCTTAGCTTTAAAAACCAACAAAGTAGAATTTATCAACCAATTCAGTCATATATGTAAGTAAGTAAGTAGTTTATTACGTCAGAGACCAGGACAAAAACACACACAAATGCAACTATTTACAAGTGTAGTATATGTATGTCATATATGTATTATGCTATTTTTAAAGGCTGCTTTATTGGATATTTGAAATTGTTGCATAGTGGTGCTGAATTTTATCTTTTTGTTCTCTATGTTAGGTTCTTCCAAGAGGAAGGATAATGAGGATTTATTTTGTTTCAAATGAGGTGACATATAAAACCTACAATTCAAATTTTATTATAATGTATGTCTTAAATCTTTACAAACAGTAAGGTTCAACTGAAAAGCATTTTGTATGTTGCTTCCAATGCCATCTGCAGCCAGATGTAGCTTTTAGGTTTTCTGAATGGCAAAAGAAGTTCTCCTAGCAGCAGCATTAATAGACTTGCATTGTTGGGCTGCATGTGAGAAAAAAAAATCAGCGTTTTTTTTAAAAAAAACATCATCAAGTCACCCATAGTGATCATTCCAGCTGTACAAATACCACAGCAATGGGTTTTTTCTCTCCAGGCATTAAAATTATGCCTGGCCAGCAAATGCTCACAATTGCTTTTTAAGTTCCTGAAACTTAAAACCGTTACAAGTTTTCTTGTAAGTAGCTCCCGAATTCTTTTGATGTGGAAGCTGGGTAAGCTTAAATGTGGAGAAGTAATAAAATAATAATAAAGGCCCTGAGGTGTTTATAGATTTCAATTATCCCTTGCTTTTCCATCTTGGGACTGGACTAGGTCAGAATGCCTTGTACTCTCAAGTACTACTTGAGTCTAGGCTGCGTTTTATGCTGGCTGGTTTCACATTCTCCAAGGCGTCTTCTTTGTAGCTGAATCGCCTTAGTGTAGCCAGCGTTCAGAAGTGCTAAGGGCTCCCTTAGACAAAGCAGATATGCTACACAAAAGCAAAGGAGCGAAAGGAAACAAAATTGAATCTCTAGCACTCAGCTTCTGAGCAAACAGACAAAGCTAATGGATCCCCTCTTGCTCCTCCCATCCAATTACTGTGATCCAGTAGAGAGAATATGGGCAACATTGGTTCACACAAATTCTAATACTCTTTAATCCGTTCCATACATATAAACCTCACATTCACCAACATTACCACGCCACCCAGGCAGACCGAGTGTTGGAATGGACCCACCAGCTGCAAAAACCTTCCTCCTTAAGGTTTTAATCAGCTAATGAGGATATGCAAATGACAAGCTTATGGGATTATGGCTTGTGTAACAGTGATCCTCCCCACAGTGATACAGTACTAATACAGGTGTTAGTAAACTGGTTACTGGGCCCCAACTAATTTAGGCCCATTCTCCTTGAGACTATGTTCACAGAGCCCATCATTTGTACCAATGCTTGTGGCCCAGTAGGGGTTCTATTAATGCTGTGGTGGGTCTGAGCTGAATTCCTGGCTATTAGATATTATGATGATAATAAATCCCATTTGTTTGGTATTTATAATGTTTCATTGCTTTTCTTTTTTCTTTTTCTTTGCCTGGGGAAATTGCCAGGGATCAGTCAAAGAGAAACTTGATAAACGTTACTTATCACTTATATGGATTTTTAAAAACATACTTTAAGGGTTAAAAGCAATTACTAGTAATACATTTAACCTCAATTTTCCCTTTTATCACAGGAAAACGATGCTTTGTGTTCTGTCAAAGGCAATATGGCTGCGTCAGAGGCACTTAGGGCAATGTTTAACTCAGAAAACAACAATTAATAAAGAGCACGTAATCAAATTGGATCTGTTTATTTTCCTCTTTTCCTTCATTGCTTTATACAAAGAATGAGGAAAAGTTATTATCAATAATTAAAAGTTTTGATAACGAATTATTAATTGTTGACTCAGAAGCATCTAGAAATAGATATTTTATTGTATCTGAAATATATGCCACTCAAGTGTTGTATACTAAAGGTTTTACAAAGGTGAAAGTAATATAATACAATAACCAATAAAACTAAACTAAATTATTTTAGGCCATGATACTAAACATATTTATTTAGACCTATTAAAATATTTAGATATTGGTATTACATTCCATATTTCAAGCACAGAAGTCCCTTGAACAATGCATAACATGTAAACCCATAATTAATAAAACAAAAATACCAGCAATATCAAAAACAGAAATTTATTTTATCAATAGAATAAACGAATTAAATAAGAAAACATTTTAGAAGGAATATTACCGGATATTTGAAATAGCTTTTCATGTTTATCACTAGGAAAAACCAATAATATCTTATCTGATGTTGACAACTCCATATAGTTTGTAAATATATGCATTCAGAGCATGCAAAAAATCAAATATATATTTTTAAAAGTGCTGGGGTTTTTTGTTTTATTTTCCCGGCAGCTTCCCCCCCCCCTCCGTCGACGGTGTCCTGCCTTGGCAGTTTACAAATCTGGTCATTTTAGCATTGGGGGGTCGTGTATGTGCATTCCCACACATGACCCCCCCGCACTTGCCCCGCTTTTGTCACGTGATGCCACCGTGGGCCCAGTAGGCCTGTTTTTTGCTCTCCCCAGGCTCCAGAGTCTTTCAAGGAGCCTGAGGAGGGTGAAAACAACTTTCCCCACCCCCACCAGATGCCATCTGGAGGCAGGAAATAGCATGTTTCCTGACTTCCAGTGGGCCCAGAAGGCCCAAAAATCAGCTGGCCAGCATGTGTATGTGCACCGGAGCTCAGCTCACGCGCCCACTGATATGGCTCCATGTGCCACCTGTGGCACACATGCCATAGGTTCACCATTAGGTCTCTAGACTGATTTCTCTTTTGGCTCCACCCCAGGTTTTGCCATCCCTTCTCCTGCATGTAACATTTTATGGGCTTCATATTTGAATCAAAGTCTACTTTGCCTATTGACCCTTGTCTCTACATGCCCTTGTGTTCAGAGTTCTTGAATCACTCCCTCATCTGTCACCCATTATTTTTCTATATTTCACTCACCCTTCTTCTCTGGGCCATGATCGCTATATTCTAGGCCAGTGATGGCTAACCTTTTTGCCATTGTGTGCCAAAAGTGTGGGGGGGTGCCTGGGGGGGGTGCACGTCTGTGAGCCCACACCCATAATTCAATTTGCCCCACCCTCTCTAGAAAGGCTCTGGAGTCTGGGGAGAGTGAAAAATGGGCCTTCCCCACACACCCCCAAGCCCTCCAGAGGCTGGAAGCAGCCTCTTTCCCAACTTCTGGTGAGCCCAGAAGGCCCGAAAATCAGCTGGCCAGAACCCGCATGCATATCACAGCTGAACTAGGGCAATGCTCATGTGCCCACCCATATACCCGTGCCATAGGTTCACCATCACGGTTCTAGGCCCTGCTACTATAGTATCAGCTCCTTGTTTTGCTCTTTCTGGGAAAGATTGGTGGCCTTTACGATGGGTTTAAATGTATCTTTATTTGATTAGTTGATTAGTGTAGAGCCTGTTATCCTATCCTATATCCTATTCATCTTGGCAGTTCCTAGGTTAATACCTTTTTATTTACATCAGCGATATATACCATCCTAGCTGTATCACAGATATTGTGAATACTTGTTTACTTACTATGTCATGAGCTAATTTTAAAGAATGAATTTTATACTTACCATGTTTTTCTGGTATGTGCATTTAAAATACATTTATGTATTTATGGAAGTCAAAGTGGTGGTACCCAACTCCTCTTAATCATGTCAAGGAATTCAGTGCTAAGAGGATCAAATTGGTGTAACGTGGTGTGTCCCCAAATACACACACAAAAACATTACAACTTAAAGATGACAGGAAAGATATTTGGGGATCATAAGGAAAATTTGATGAAAACCTTGGGCGAGTATTTGGGTAGGCCGTTAGAAAAATTAAACCATATATTCTGTTATGAAAACGGTGGCCCTATTTTGTGGCACATACTGTATTGTGTTTCCATGGAGCTGTGAATGCATGGCTGTTTGTTAGCACATTAGTAGATGAACTGGGAAGAAGGAACACCCTTGAGGAACAGAAAGACAAGCTGCTACCAGGACAATTTTCAGATAAAAGAAACTTTAATCTGGAGAAAAAATTGTAGTCTGAGAAAGTGTCTCATCTGTTCACCCTCTCTTGATATCAGCCCTCCAAGGTAGACCAAACCAGTTAAGAGTTATCTTTATCTTTGGAAACCAGGCCAAAACATGTTTATTTCATGTATTCAATAAAGAGGTGGGTTTTTTTAATGGAAACTGTCACATGGTATATGTGGTATATGGTATAAAAGGTAGAAAATTAACTACCCACAACTCTGAGGACAAGAGTAGGACTAATGAGGACTAATATTCAAAATTAGATACTGGGAATATTTGTTGTAAGCTAATATTAGGTTTTTTTTAATAAGATTATGGTAACAAAATCTTGCAACACTGATTCACCAGGGTTCTTTTAATGTTGGATGTTTGTATTCTCACTAAAACTATTTTTGTGTATCCACATCTTCATTCAATGAAATAAGTCTCTCTGATATTATGTACATATACGCCTGCAACTTAAACCATTTGCCATATGTCTGATGAAGTGGCCTTTAGTCTATTAAAGGTTATTACAATATACATTTATTTAGAACATTATTATTTTAGACAACCAAATTGGTGTTTGGTTAACCTTGCTGTAAATGTGATCTCTTTCATTATCTTAGTACCTCAATGAACCCTAATACTGTTACAGTACTGCAATCGACAATAATGTGTTGAAGATTCTTGTGTCCTATATTGCAGGGGTGAAATTCAAAAGTTTCCCTACCGGTTCTCTGGCCATGGCTTGGTGGATGTGGCAGGGAAGGATACTGCAAAATCTCCATTCCCACTCCACTTGGGCCAGCCAGAGGTGGTATTTGCTGGTTCTCCAAACTCCTCAAAATTTCTGCTACTAGTTCTCCAGAACCTGCTGGATTTCACCCCTGCTATATTACCTCATCATGCTATTGACCATTTGAAAGGAAAAGAAATACACAAAATTGTATTTTGTAATGATATTGTTTACCAATCAGCTAATACTGTCATTGTCTCAATCTTTGATACCATGATCTTATAACTGAAGGATGGTATTCAAAGGTTAGATAAATTATAACTCTATAAAAATACTTACCTAAATAATTCCTTTGAACTCTATGGGATTTCCTTATGTCGGCATAGGATTGTAAAGATAAGCATCTGTGTGGCTCACAGATAAAATTGAGAAATGTAGTTATTATCACATGATATAAGTGAGAGAATACAAAGCAAATAACATTATCCTCAGAGATAATGTAGAGATATTTTTTAAAAACAACAACAACCCAAAGAGTTAGTTGAAACATCAAGAAAAATTATGTGTGAAAGAGAAAACTTAAGTTACCCTTGGAAACCCAGGGCAAAAACAAATTTACTCTTTGCCTTCCACAAGGACTTTATCCCTTTAAAAAAAAGATTCTCCCATATGGTGGTATAAAAAGTCAAAGGTTAACTACCCGCAACTCTGAGGACAAGGCATTATTCAAAATTAGTTACTTAGAATATTTGCTGGTAGGCTTATCTACCTCTCTTATTTGCAGTCAGTGTGTTTCCCAACAGGGAAAGTATTCAGACAGGAAAAGGAATTTGGAGATAAAAGAAGTAAAGAACATCTTCTCACTATATAAGCCTAAAAGCAGTAAATGGTTGGAACTCAGTCCCATTTTTGTTTTGAATATAGAATGACAGCATCACAATAATAGTACTTCCAATAAATATAACTTTTGAAGCCTAATCCTACTTTCCTTAAAACACCCTTTGTTTCAAGAAAAATATCCTATCTATGTATCCTTTATTTTAGATCATTTAAGGCTAATGTTATAATCATATCCAAGATTGGAAAGGGAGGATTTTAAGAATGTTGCAATGTATAGAGCCTTGAATTGGGACCCTTTGAAGCATATTCTTCAATCTGGATATCCATTTTAGGTCAAAATAGAAAACGGCAATTTGTCACCTAAGTAGAATCTATAATCAAAATTACATTTTGATTTTTTTAAACATTTAGAAACTTTACCTAGCCCCAAGTTAATAATGCCTGCCCCAGAAGATCAGGTATCTAAATTAGAAGTCTGCTGCCGGACATTGAGGTTCCTGTACTCAGAAAATATTTGTCAAGGAGTTTTATCATCTCATCTAATCTCAGGATAGGTACAGGAATCCAGGCATGTGTGTAATAAAATCACTATGTAGATATTTCATCACCCTCATAGTCCATGTCCAGTTACATGTTTCACTAAGGAGTCAGAGCTTTGTGTAAAAAATCTTACAATATATGTGGTCATAGAATTTACAGGTAGTCCTCAATTTACAACAGTTTGTTTAGTGACCGTTTGAAGCTACAACAGGACTGAAAAAAGTGATTTATGACCATTTTTTACGCCTATGGCTATTGCAGCATTGCCAAGTTCACATGATTTACATTCATATATTTGGCAAATGACTCACATTTAAGACTATTGCAGTATCCCAGGGTCATGTGATCCCTTTTTACAACCTTCTGACAAGCAAAACCAATGAGGAAGCCAGATTCACTTAACAACTGTGTGGCTAATTTAACAACTGCAATGATTCACTAAATCAGGGGTCACCAACCTTGGCAACTTTAAGACTTGTGGACTTCAACTCCCAGAATTCCTTAGCCAGCTTTGCTGTGGCACGAAAAGTCCTACAATGGGATAAAACTCATTTATTTATTTATTTTATTTATTTATTATTTAGATTTTTATACCGCCCTTCTCCAAGGACTCGGGGCGGTTTACAGCCAACTAAAACCGAACAGTACAATAATAAAATTTAAAATTTAAAAATTATATACTCTGGCTGTCCAAAAATTTACAGTTTAAAATTGTTAACTTATTAAAAATTTAACATTTAAAATTTCAAAATTTTAAAATTCTAAAATTTAAAAATTTAAATTTAAACATTTAAACTTTTAAAAACATTAAAATTTAACAAATTTCTCACTTAGCAACATAAATTCATGACTTCCAAAGCCATGGAACCTTCCAAAACATTTTTAATCTGTAAAAATAAACAATCCTGTTTTTGTATATTTGGCATATAACTGATTTGGCCTTTGCATTTTCTACTATCATGAACTTAATGTGCAGCAATGCTTCACTTTTTATACATTATCTTATCTACCCCCACATTATCTTACAGGAATAATAAAATGGTGAATTTTCTAATGCAGGTAAGGCCAAATCTCCAGTACACTATAGATCAGAATTAAAAATGAATTTACTTTATAATTTACATGACTAAAACATTATTTCCAGGAGAGAAAAAACAAACTTGTTATTTGACACTAGGTAATGTAGTTAACAATAATCTTATTCCTGCACAGAAGATGCAAATTTTGATCCATTTTTCCCCAGCTCCTTCCTTAATCAAGAAGTCAGGAAATCTCTTCTCCCAATTCCCTGCCTTGAGCCTTCAGTGCCTTAAGCCACTGAAATTGTGACTCCTTTCTAAGAAGATTACTAAACCAGATGACACAAACAGCAGTGGCACCAATTAGCCACCATTCAATATTAATAAACAGTATGATGATGACAAATAAAAGATTGATTCTTCAGATGCAGGAATCATTTTAATTAATTTAATCCTTGCCGAAAGATCAGCTGTTCCCAGACCTGTTTGTCAGCAGGCACCATTTGTCCTTACCTCTTTCCACCACCTAAAGGAAGTGAATATGATCAGAAACCAGCACTTAGGGAACAATAAGAAACAGATTGTACTGTCAGGCTTCATTAAAGATCATCATTAGTATTCCAATTTGGAAACAATCAATCTATCCTAATATTCTACCCTTCCTTTGAGTTGCTTTTGTGAAATTTGGATCAGCTGCTGAACGTAAAAGAAGAAAAACATATCGGGATTTAGAGAGAAGGAAGGATCTACTTGATGCCTGTCAGTCCAAAGCTTAAGGACGAAACTCTGGGGAGATAAATGTTATGCAATTATTTTTAAGTGATATCACATGCAGCTGCTTACGACTCTGAGATTTTTATGGGCAATGAAATGTTATCATTTTCTTTGGGATGCAAATTGACATAACTCCTTTTATTTTATGATGGTTCTTTTTTACAGTTAAGAGTTTGAAACAAGGTTAAAGCTGAGTACTATATACCATTTGGGTCTAGTTACAGTTGTTCAATTGGATGAAGTCTTCCCCAGAAGGACACACCCATGTGTTCATTGTTTTTTTCTGAATTGGATAAATGACTATAAGATAGCAAATGTGAATTTATGGCACATTTTTTAGCCAGCGCAATTTGCCAGTCTACATATAGCTATCACTACAACTTTAATTTAGTTTAAACTAAATTAAATTAAAGTTTAAATTAAACTGTAAATGGTTAATGGTAACACTTAGGGAAATAATTTGAATATGTTTCTTGGATATCTCAGAAACATAATTCGTAAATAAAGGAGAAAATTAATCCAGATTGTATGAAGTTAAATATAAGTTCTCCTGAAAGCCATAGAAATTATGGGATAGAAGGTGATGCTAGATGAATGAATTCTGGTAGAGATGATGTTTTCTGAACTTTTGTAAAAGGTCTAAAGAAGGTTTTGGGCCATGAAAGTACAACTATAGAGGCCTGTGACAACGTTCACTCAAACATTATTTAAATGAAGGATACTTTCAGAAAGACAGAAAGAGAACCTCTTTGATGTAGTATTATGTATTATGAATGCAACCTTGGATTGAACAAACAAGTCAGGAAACAACAGCAGCAACTATTACCAAATATGATAGCAGTTTAAATAGTTTTCCTTTATTTTTTTTGCTATTGCCACTTATGTTTTATCTTTAGCCACTGACATTCCCCAATTACTTTTGTTCAGTCCAGTTGGAAAAAAGAGGTGATTTCAATAAGCTTATTCAATCTGTTCTTTTCATTGATTCCCGAAAACCTATTGTAGCTATATGGCTTTATTCTGATCCTAAACTTTGCTTTTTGGGACTATATATAGGTGTTTTTTTTACTTTTTAATGATTGTAACCTAAGCAGTATTTCCTATTAACTATTATATGAGTTAGACTGGTTTAAGAAATAGACTTGAAACAGTGTGTTTGCATTAAAGAGTTATCACTATTCCATTATGAAACTTTTTCATCTAGCTTTTTCTGAGCTTATCTGATTTTAACATCAGGAAGAAACTGCAAAAATTTCAGAATTTTAACTGATTAAGAATTTTGGCAGAAAAATCAATAAAAAGATAAGTATACTGCAAAAGGTAATAAAAATCTTCAATGTAATTTCTCAGATAATTCATGCACCATGTTTGTCCCAAATATTTTTTTCACTTTTTGGTCAATAAGAATTTATATCTGGTTCTAAATGTATATACAAAAATAAGATAACCAATATTAGTTCCTTGGGGATAAGTGCGCATTTGAAGCTTGAATCCGATCTTTTTCTCTTCCCCATTTTTTTTATAATGTCCTAATCATGACTGAAAAACTGTTTTCCAGATTAGAACTGTACTGCCCTCTTGTGTTTGAGGATGATAGACAATGTGATTAAGGTAGAAAAGAGGACTCGTACTTAACAGCTTCAGAAACAAGGTTTGCAACAGTGTAGAAATTTTAAACAGTACATATGTATGTGTACACACACACACACACAAAGAATCCTCAGCTGAGCCCAAAATTTATGTTGTTAAGTGAGAAATATGGTTTGCGGGAGTTTTGCCCTGTTTTACAACTTTTCTCACCGCATTTGTTAGGTGCATCACTGCAGTTCTTAACTTAGTAACAAGGTTGTTAAGTGAACCTGGTTTCCCCACTGGCTTTGTTTGTCAGACAGTTGCAAAAGGCAATCACAGGTTTCCGGGACACTGCAACAGTCATAAATGTGAGGCAGTTGTCATGCATCTGAATGTAAATCACATGACCATGAGGATGCTACAATAGCCATAAGTGAAAAATGGTCACTTTTTTCAGTGCTGTTGTAACTTTGAAAGTCGTAGACTACCTGTATATATATAGTATGTATGTGTGTGTATGTGTTCATGTGTATGTATGTATGTATGTACAGTATATGTATACTGTACATGAAAGCTTAGCATCTTGATGCTGAAACTTGATTCTGCTTTGAAACTATCAGGAAACCTAAATATGATGAGATACTTGCATTCAACATATACAATTCCAACCATTCAACCTCTAAAAAAATTATATGATTAAATCTCAGTAAACTCCGAAACTAACAAAGCTTATAATAAATGGTATACTATATACACAATACATTTACAGTACATATGGGAAATTTTAAATGCTTAAATGATGCCTTGAACCATAAATTAACATACAACTGAGTATGCTAAGCTACAATATGGTTGGTGAATTTGGGTTTCAGTATCTTGTCCAAACACAATCACTAATATAATTTTGCAAAAGCAGAAAATAATTTGTTTTAAGGGGAACCAAATTGACAATTTTGCAAGAGATCTATTTTTTCTCCCTTTTTTCTACATATTCTAAATCTTATTTTTTTTATTACTTAAAAAACACACCTTTCAACCTACTATTTTTCAGTTTGATCCCATCTTGTTTCTTGCAAACAATTTTATCTGCATAATGGGCTTCTCCCTTAAGACCTGACTAAAATGTCCAGTATGAAACTTAAAGTGCTAAAATTTAAGTCAAAAGCTAAAAAAAAGAGGCAAGCAACAGTTCAGACTGTCATGCATATGAGATTGCTTTATCTTTTGGGGTACTTGGATTTGTAAAACAGTTATATATCATTTACACGTGCATGCATGGTGCCAAGGATTATTGTTTAGCACTGCAAAGAAATTGAGTTATGTGACAAGCAGATCTAACTGATCTAAGTCGTATTGATCCAAGTCAGAGGTTCCCAAATTTGGCAGCTTTAAGACTTGTGACTTCAACTCCCAGAAGAGTTCTGGCTGGAGAATTCTGGGAGTTGAAGTCCACAACTCTTAAAGCTGCCAAGTTTGGG
>JANHFP010005903.1:96677-108536 GCA_032468135.1 Calamaria suluensis | reverse complement strand
AAAATTAGATCTAGCATGTGTCCTCCGATGTGAGTGGGACCCATCACTACTTGGGTTAGGTCCAAGGCCGTCATGGAAGCCAAGAACTCCCGTACCACCCCCGAGGTTTCACCAGCAGATGGCAGATTGAAATCCCCCATGACTAACAGTCTGGGGGTCTCAACTGCCAACTTGGCTATCACCTCGAGGAGATTGGGCAGGGCCGCTGTCACGTAGCAGGGAGCCAGATACATAATCAGCAGGCCCACCTGAATCCCTTGGCCCCACTTCACAAACAGTGATTCACAGCTAGTCATCTGAGGGACAGTGGTCTCCCTAGGACATAGAGTCTCCTTTATTACGATCGCCACCCCTCCTCCTCTCCCTTGGTGTCACAGCTGATGGAATGCTTGAAAGCCTGGTGGTCAGATGTCAACCAGAGGGATTCCTCCCTCTGGGCCCAACCTTTCCAGTTTGTTCAGAATATGTCTGCAATATAGCTAGGAGACTTCAATTGCTATAGTAGACAGTTAGATTAGGAAGGCTTAATTATAATAAGGGCAGGTGACTGGGGACATCAGCAACATATATTTTGGGTTATTTTCTCTTCTGCAGAGTTTTGATCAAGAAAAGTTATACCCTAAATTATTATTTTTCTTTGGTGCTGAATGTCACCCTGAAATATAGCTTAATAGAAAAACACACAAGTTTTTCTCTAGAGAATTGATGACAACATTCTTGTTCATCCTAATGCAGGTTACCCCTCCCCCCCAAGTTTGGCGAAGTTAGAACAGGATGCAATGATATTCATTCATCCAATTGATATGACTGCCAGCTCACCAAGTGACAGCTAACATATGCAGCTAATAAGGCTTAAAAGCATCAGAATACATAAGAATCAGCAAAGATATATATAGTGTCAGGGATAATAACTCACATATCACATTAATTGCTTATATAATATTCCGGTCCCGTGCTGGAGGGACAGGTGGTTAGGAAAATTTGTTGGCCTGCATCTTTTTTTTTTTGAGGGAGGGAGTTTTAAGTGCGGAAATAATTATGGAAAAATTGTACCGCTGAAAATTGACCATTTTGTGACTGACTATTAGCAGTGTGCTTGGGGTTTATTTTAGGGGCGAAAGAATTTCAAATTGCGGCTTGAAGATCACACAATACTTTATTAATGGCATAATCTTATAATGGATTATTCCCATGCAAATATGTAAGATATGTGCAATTACTTCTGAAATGAGTAGATGAAAGGATGAATGGTAATTGGACCAGGGAAATGAAATAGTGATCAGATGTGAAAACACGTTTCCAAGTGAGGGTGACAACATACACAAGAAACATGTATAGAAAAAGGAAAATGATGAGGAATACCTTACTGGTCCAGCTTTGTTTTTTTCATATACAATTAACCCCACCTATCAAAATATGTCCACTTGTGCAAAATCTGTTAAGGCACCCCCCCCCCTTGCTTAATAGCATCACATGAGTGATGCTCATCCATAAATAAGTGGTGGTCTCAGTCTAAATGTGTAATAGTAATTAAGCAGCTACCTCTTTGAAAACATTATGCTGAATGCCTATATAACTGACCAGCAATATATTCTGGGAGTTAGGCAATGTGACACCTCTCAGTTACTTTAAATGAAAATTCCTATAATCCCAGATTGAATGGGACTATGATAACTGCAGTTCAGAACATCCAACCGTCTGTCCCTGGTTTAAATATTCTTGCTTTCTTCATCACTATGTAAACCTTGCATCTGGATATTACTTGAAGATGGTAGAAACAATGAATTAAAATTTATTGGGAGTGTACTATTGGGAAAACCAGGTTAACTCACTTGAAATCTTACTATTTTAAATGTGCCATCTAATGTAGATTAAAAAAGGGTATTATTATAAAAAAGCATCATGTTTGAAGCTGTCTAAGGTTTTGGGCTTCAAAAGTGCACTCAACACAAAAGCTAAGCCCCAAATGAAGTGCATGAGCAAAAATTTCACAGATGAGTTTTCTTCTTGTGGATGCTGCCTCCTGCATGGAGAGCCATGTTTTATTTTTAATGCTTTCAAAAATTAGTTTTAGGCTGCAAATTCCTTGCAAACAAGGCCTGTTGAAGTCAAGGATGTTTCCTTTTGAAAAACCATATTGAGGATTTCAAATCAGATACGCTTACAACCCAGTGATGTGTTCCTCTTACCTTCACTACTGGTTCGGAAACCAGGAATGTGTGTGCTTGCTTGCTTTGCTCATGTGTGGCACTTTTGCACATACACCGAGTGTCTGTGATGACATCCTGGTGGGTGGGCGGAGCCTCCCAACACTTCCACTACCAGTTTGCCTGAACCGCAGCAAACTGGTAGAAACCCACCACATGAGATTAATTTCCAGGTAAATTAGTCTCAAGAGTGCTACCTAATTTGATATTTTTATTTAACCTCCATCAATTTAGGTTTAATTAATACAGCGGTGTGGAAAGAAATGATAAATAACTACAAGTGTTTCCTTCTGGAAAATCAGTTTCATACACATGCTGGGATGCTGCTTCTCGAAAAATTGTGAATTTGCTAGGCAATTGGGAAGAAATTCAAGTTGCTTTTGATTTGTCTATATGTCTGCCTCTGATTTAAAAAAAACCTTGCACTTTCACAGACTGAAACAAGAACATATCAAAGACATTTCTTTAAATAGTAACTGGCAGCCATGATGTTCTTTTTTTTAAAAAAAATATATAAGCAAACATAGGGGACCAAGTCTTGGGATGGGACCCAGGATCAAGCACAATCCCCATATAAACTCCCACAACTACAAATAACATTACTAAAATGTAATGATCTAATAACACAACAGAGTGTCTTTGGAGTTACTGAAATTGTAGGCAAAGACGGAGATAATTCAGACATTATTTGAAAGTGAAGCAGCTAATGCCTATTTAAGGTCCCAGTCTAGATTGAGTTTATTTTGATTACAGGAACACATTTAAAATTGGAGTGTCAAAACCTGGCTATTAAGGAAGTCCTGGGAGGAGACTGAGTATAAGTTAGGAAACTACCAACAACTGGGCTATACTTTAATATTCATTTTTACAATGGTCTTTCCCAAAGGTGCTTTTCAAAAGGCAAGTGGGCTTTCTTGGATTTTTTTTTTTTTGCCTTAAAAATGTTTAGCTTCTCATTCAAGAAGCATCTTAGTTTGGAAGAACAAAGCTGAAGAACATGAACTGAAGATGCAAGACATCGTCAAAGGAAAAACTAAGAAAGAAAACTTACTTGCCTTTTGAAAAGCACCTTTGGAACAACCATGACGTGGATAACTGAGAATGTCTATATACAGTGGTCTTTGTTTCTTTGCTATAATGCTACTAATATCTGTGCATTAACCTTTTACTATAAGAATGGGAACCATTCACATGGTGAATGAATTCATATCTTGGATTCAGGTGGTGCAGAAGCCTTACGAAAGAAACTTCACATCTGTGCGATCTCCAGTAAAAAGAGAAGAAGCTAGATATAAGGTCATAATCACAAGATCTAAAATGGACACCTAGCATAAAAAACGTCATCAAAAAGGCACAACGAAGACTGTTCTTTCTGCGCCAACTCAGAAAGCTCAAACTGCCCAAGGAGCTGCTGATACAGTTCTACAGAGGAATTATTGAGTCTGTCTTCTGCACCTCTATAACTGTCTGGTTTGGTTCTGCAACCCAACAAGACAGACACAGACTTCAGAGGATAATGAGAAATGCAGAAAAAACAATAGCTACCAACCTGCCTTCCATTGTATACTGCACGAATTAAAAAGAGGGCTGGGAAAATATCTGAGCAGACTTCTCACATCCTGAACATAAACAGTTTCAACTCCTACCCTCAAAATGATGGTATAGAACAACAGAACAACTAGACACAAGAACAGTTTTTTCCCTGAATGCCATCACTCTGCTAAACAAATAATTCCCTCAACACTGTCAAACTATTTACTAAGTCTGCATTACTATTAACCTCCCATCACCCTTCTCCTTCCACATATGACTTTATGACTGTGACTTTGTTGCTGGTATCCTTCCAATTAATACTGACTGTTCCCTAATATGATTTGATTGCTTATTTGTATCCTATGACTATCATGAAGTGTTGCACCTTATGATTCTTGATGAACGTATCTTTTCTTTTATGTAGAGTGAGAGCATATGCACCAAGATAAATTCCCTGTGTGTCCAATCACACTTGGCCAATAAAGAATTCTATTTCATTCCATTCTATTCACCTTTACAAGATGGGAAGGAAAGGAGGAATATGCATGCGGGAAGGAAGCGGAGTCTTATCTTAGTCCATTAGCCTCTTTCAAACACGCTTCCATGGGGGCCCTAGACCACTTGTCATAGCAGGACTGGAAGGCCAGAAGATTGGGATAGGATTTCACCTTGGGGGTACAATGTTTGAGAAGATGGGAGGCATGTAAGGAAAGGCTCTTCTCCTGGACTTTTTTGACTGGCTGGAATTCCTTGACTGACATGCCCTTCCTTCTGGCATGGACCAGGGCCTTATCGAAAGACCCAAGGAAGGGGCATCGCCAAGGAAGCTAAGATCACAGGATAGAAAACAATGACTGAAATGTTTGCCTGGCAAAAGGTGAAAGTGATAAATTGGAAAGTTGAACTCATAACAAAAAATGCATTTTTAAGTCTCCCAGGGAACAGAAGTTCCGGCAGAACTTCGAAAGACGTTTAAAAGACAAATACTATATTATATAAAATAGTTGCATAGATATATTAGGTTTTGAAAACATTAGATGATGCAATGTACGTTATCATAAAATTTGAAAATATAACCTCGAGTGTTGAGCTGCTGTACAGAATTAATTTTGATTCCCCTTACCTTTTTCCCTATTTTATGTAAAAACCAATAAAACATTTTTTTTTTTTAAAAAAAGAAAGACCTGAAAATATCCTCTCCTCCAGTGAAGAGGTTATTACTGCCTGAACCCACCTGATAGTCACCGCCCTGAAGGCTTTCACCAGCCCGGAGGGGCACAGCTCTAATTCACAGGTTAGGCAGAATTGAGGATCTTGTCCCCTTCACCAGGATCAGACTGTTCCCAGATAATCTGCTAAGACCTTTCCCCAGGCATCTCTAACAGACTTGCACCAGGGGTGAAATGCAACAGGTTCTGGAAAACCGGCAGCGGAAATTTTGAGTAGTTCGGAGAAGCGGCAAATAACACCTCTAGCGGGCCCCAGAGTGGGGAGGGAAAGGGGATTCTGTAGTATCCTTCTCCTGGAGTGGGGTGGGGATGGATATTTTGCAGTATTTTCCCCTCCCATGCCCAACAAGCCACACCATGTCCACCAAGCCACACCCACTGAATCGGTAGTAAAAAAAAAAATTGGACTTCACCACTGACTTACACCACACATGGATACCAACGTGAAACAGATCCGGTAACTTTGTCAAGTGTTCCACAAATTCCTCTGCATTGTACAGTAGTTTATAGGCTTGGAGACTTTTGTAAACTGAATATTAAAAGTCTGAGTATAGAGAACTGAACATTAAAGTCATATTTAAGTGGCAACGTCATTTTCCAAATCCTAGAACAAGAGCCTAGTTTGGGCACTGACAACCTTGCGAGGGGAAATTAGATGTTGAATCCTCCTTGTTATATATTCCTGAAATGTGTAACAGCCATTTAATTTGTGTGTGTTGCAATAAAATGGGGAGTACAGTTTTGCTACGCTATAATGAGTCCAGTCCTTGAAAAGCAAAAAAAACAAAACCTTACAATTAGCAAAACCCACCTCCTCCCACTTCCTTGTGTAGATAATTGCATTTTTTTTAAAAGCAGCTAACATGAGGTTTGGGTGGACAAGAAAGTATAGAAGGTGGCTCTTTTTAAATTTTCTAAGCTTTAGAACCCATCCTTTGCAATCTGAAAATTGTCATAATTTCAAAATTAAGTCCAGAGTTCAGAACATGCCAGAGGGTTAGAATGGACAAACTTCTGCATTTTTTACATGTCAGGCAGAAAAGCCTTTCCCCCCTATTTGTTATATAAATATGGAGTGCACATAAAGGTAAAGGTTTCCTTCACACATATATGCTAGTCGTTTCCTACTCTAGGGGGCAGTGCTCATCTCCGTTTCAAAGCTGAAGAGCCAGTGCTGTCTGAAGATGTCTCCGTAGTCATGTGGCTGGCATGACTAAATGCCAAAGATGCACGGAACACTATTACCTTCCCACCAAAGGTGGTCCCTATTTTTTCTACTTGCATTTTTAACATGCTTTTGAAACTGCTAGGTTGGCAGAAGCTGGGACAAGTAATGGGAGCTCACCCCTTTAGGCGGCACTAGGGGATTTGAACCTCTGAACTGCTGACCTTCCGATCGACAAGCTCAGCTGTCTTACCTACTGAGCCACTGCGTCATGGTAAATTGTGGTAAATTGCTGGAGTAAAAAACCAAACAAACTACAAATGAAGGCAGGTTGATAAATGTAGGTCAGGACTGATGTTTGTCCAGTCCTGATAGACACTACGGAGGAATTTGAAGGAAATAATGTGGTGTGGAAATTCATGGAAGACATTTCTTGGGACCAGTAGAATCACCGAAGAAATCATATTGGAACCCATTTGTGTCATGGTGGGGGTAGAAAATGGACAGAAAAGGAATGTTCAGAAAACTAAAGTTAATTGTATTGGAAACGTTCTTAAATAGTTTTTCATGGCTTAAAAATGACAATAAAGGTTCTCTTCTCTATCTTATCTTAGATATCAGTGGTAGCATAGCATTAAAATGTGTAAGACAGTATGAAATGGAATAATAGTAATAACAGTAATAGTAATAATAATAATAATAATAATAATAATAATAATAATAATAATAATAATAATAATAATAATAATAATAATAATAATATAATGCCAAAAGCAGAATGAAAGATAATTATAAATCAGTTGAACTAAGCTTAGGGCTTTTTCCAAGGTTTTTGGAGGAACCTTTTTTTTTCTTTTTTCTTTTTTTTTGAGAAATTCAGTTTGGTCTCAAAGGCTGTTTTAAAAAACAAAACGTGTAAGTGCTGTGTTGCACATCCATACAACAATTTTATTTGAAGCGAACTTGAAATTGCAAACTTGCTCGCTAGAGATAAAATTGAATGGAGGGGCATTTTTGTTAAACAGCCAGTACTCTAATTGTTTATTTCTATTTCTTTGAATGTTGATATACGGATGTGTTTCTGTCCCCCAGCTATGCAAGTAGACCTCACAAAGCCCCTTATATCACTATTCTATTTGCTATAAGCACTAACAAATATTTTTAAAAGTTCTATACTACTAATACGCAATAATAAAATATCCTTTCTTTGTCTGTCTAAGAAAAAGCTAGCCATTTCTACATCTTCATTTGGTCGCTACTTTCAATCATTAGCATTCTGCTCACAAATCTGTGCAGTAATTAATTTTGAATTAATAATGCAACTTTTTTTAAAAAAAAATTTTTTTTAAATTTAAATCCTTGTTCATGTAGAAGCAGGAGAATTTCCAAGCATCACACACCAAAAATGTCAGGTATAATTCTCTTTCCAGATGGCACCCCTACAGGTGAGGCAGCAGCCTGTGAAATTACATTCTAAATTACAGCAGAGATTAGCGCCACACATAGAGGAAAACATTTTGAGATTGATGATGAATGACTTGATTCAATAGGACGGACAACCCCTTAGCAGCTTACAGGACGTGATATTGCATAAGAGAGTTTGGATGGTTGAGGTAAAAACTGCAGTATCAGCCTGGGAAATGTCAGAAGAGAACAGTGAGATCTAAGAAACACCAGTTATTTTATTGGTGGTTGGCTTTTTTAGCATGACTGAGAAAGGTAATGATGTATTAGTGCGATAATCGGTTGCTTCCAGTGATGGCTTTGTCCTAGCAGAAAACATTTATCCTTCCCAGGGGTGTAATACCCAATTTTCATTATACCTTTTCCATGCCACGTGACACATTTTTGTGGAGGATTCCTTGATTTTCAGAACAGCCTTCATGTGCATGCGGGGGGAGGGGAGTGCAGTGCAGGAGGAGGAACAGCAGACATCTTGGGTCTCCTTGTGCAGAGAGAAATGCTCCATAGAGATACGAAGGTACTGTTGGATGCAAATATACATATGTCCTGCTATAAAAAACCTGCTTCCCATTTGTCCCTAGGGCTGTTGTTTGTGCAAACAGCAGCTAGAGACAGAGAGAGCTGTTCAGTAGGAAACTGATGAAAGCTTTCCATCAGAAGCCCTTTCTGGATCAAGCTGTTCTGGCTATTTTCTCCAAAATAAAATTGCTATCTTAAGCTTGCTTATTTAAGCCCTCAGTCCTAAATAAAGTTGAACCTTCTTATCAGTAGGAAAAAATGCCTCTTTCTCACCACTGTGTTCTTTTTCTTTTCTTTTTTTAGAGAATAGATTTTTCTAACTCTTTTTTGCATATGTTGAGATTCAGACCTACCTTTCCAAGCTATGCACAATTGGTTTGCACTCTGAGAATATAATAATTGGCTGTTAGGTAGAATTATGACCTGGTGTTCAGCCTTTTGAGAGAAGCCCAGTCCTTAACCTCCCTTTGCTTTCCAGCACGTCGCTAAGAAAGGATTTAGAAACTTTCATTTCCTTTGTACATTAACCCAATTTAATCCAGGCAAATTGTGATTAAACTTAAACTTTGATTTGTAATTCAAGTATAGTTTGTAAAGCTATTTCGTTTTATCAGTAGATTAACTTATTGTGAGTTTCAGATGATACACTAAATTGCTGTTGTTCTAAAATAGAAACCAAATTTATAGTTTCTTTTTTTGCAGCCATGTTGAAGAAGTGGGAGTGGGCTGGGAACTATACTAGAGCATGTACATGGTTCAGAAGGAATCCATGCTTCTTAATACAAAGCTATTATTTTTATCCCATATATAGTTGGACTTGGGTCTTGGTCTTATTCTTTACATTTTATATGCGTACCTCTAAACCAACGAAATCTGCTGAGCTTCTCTATAATTTCAATGGGACACTTCATGGTAAGGGGCCTGCACCCTTCTCTATTAAATATATCTTTAAGCAGGGGACATTTAGCTACTGCCACCCCTGAACCTAAGCATTCCTGTCTCTACAGTGGTTTTGTGGCAGGAAGTGTGTGAGTTGTCTTTTTGGCTTGTATGACATTTGTGGTTGACCTTCACCCATGCTGGATGTGAGAGATGAAGATTCTATTATTTTATTATGCCGCTTTATGTACAAAAGGAGAGATGCTCTTCTTCAGAGACTTCGTTAGTCGCATTCCCTATATATCGAATCTAACAATCAAAGTTAAATCTGTGGCTTCTTCCTTTTGGATTTGTAGTACAAGAATTGTGACATGATTAATGAAAATAATTACTATACTAGAGTGTAAATGGCAGTACTAATAGTAAAGAATAAAAGAGCTGATGCACTATTCTTCGGAATATTTATTTCCAAAGGCAAAGTTTATAAATGCTACTGTAGACCTTGCTAAAACTGGTATATAATTTTACCCTATCTCTTATTTGTTTATTTGTGTTCTTTTTTCTCAATTTGCAGGGCTATTTTCTCCTCTTTGAGTCTATGCTGGATTCAGTCATTTATGCAAGGGACAAATATCTAGCCAAAGGAGGCTCAGGTTAGTCTGATTAAATAAATAGTTCAGCTATGGAGAAAACTAGATTCTGCTATGCATGACCAAGAATTTTATTTTCTGAAATGAATGATGTTTCCATTAAGAGTAGCTCCAAAATAATCATTTCTTGGCATGGGTAATGCAAAAGCAGTAACAGAATATTTGGATCTTAAATGAAATACTATTTTCAGGAATCTTTGTCTTTTAAAAAATAATTAATATTCAGTCCTTGAAGAATTTTATGGAACTTTTTAATGGTAAATAATTTGATCATAATGTAGTAAAGGATTTTTCTAAAGATTACAAATTACTAAAAGGACATAAATATACATTTTGTGTGTATGTGTGTGTGTTTGCTGTGATACCAGAGTTTTATATTTTCATCCTCTACAACAGGGGTTTTAAACATGTGGCCAGTGGGCTGGATATGTCCTGCGCAGGCCAGGTCCACCCCTACTCTGTAAGCACAAAAAGAATCCCAACACGTCATAATACAGTGCACAATGTGATTGGGTTTGACACCCCTGATCTACAATGTCCTTCTCTCACCCCCCACCCATATTCAGAACAGATTGAGCATGGCAATTGAGAGAAGGGCAAATATATCCTATTGATTCATGCCATGTTGGTGGACAAAAATATTTGAATACTACCCAGTGGAATTCTTTAATGTGGCCACAAGTTTTGCTGTATGTAAAAATGTTACAGGAAGAACAGAACTAACAATCTAATCTAGATATGAGGTTTAAGAAAGAAGTGGGGAACTACTTGAAAACAATTTATTAAACCAACAGTTTATCACAGCTGGTTTATGTGTTATGTTTTACCTTTAAGTAAAGCCCAGTTTTCATGTGGAGTTTCAAGAATAGAATAGAATTCTTTATTAGCCAAGTATGATTGGACACACAACAAACTTGTCTCTGGTGCATAAGCTTTCAGTGTACATATCAACAATCAACAAATGATAAATCATCATGATAATCTTAATACAATCAGCATGATTCATAAGATACAACCCTCAGTAGTAGTCCTACAATATTAAATAAAAACAATCAGCATAAATCCTAGTCATAAGATGCTAAAGAAATGGATAATAGGAAAGATGGATAGAAGGAAAATGGTAATACAGCCATACTACATTGTTTGAGATCCTAGGGCATAAGACAGTGTTGTGTGAATTAGTGGTTAGCAGAGTGATGTCATGGGAGGAAAAACTGTCTTTTGTGTCCAGTTGTTTTGGCAGTGCCCTATAGGGGAACTTCTTGAGGGAAGAAGTTGAAACATGTCCAGGATGTGAGGGATCTGTAGATATTTTCATAGCCCTCTTTCTGCCTTGTGCAGTATATGGGACCTTAATGGAAGGCAAGCTGGTTGCAATTATTTTTTCTGCACCTAACTATCCATTGAAATCTGTCTGTCTTGTTGCTCTGCCAAATGATAGGCTCAATAATTTCTTTTTAGAATTGTACCAGCAGCTCCTTGGGCACTCTGAGATTTCTGAGTTGGAAGAATTTTTTTTTAAGGTAGTGACATTTTAATACCATCAATTGTTAATATAAAAGCAGAGACCTCCTCCCTTCTTTTTACTGCAATTCTATCTGCCCTCTGTATCTTAAATCCTGAGATATGCAAGCTGCTATGGTATCATTAAACAAATCATTTAGCCAGGTTTCAGTGAAGCAGAGGGCTACCAAGTTGTAAAAATCAGAGTTGCATCTGCTTAAGGGGAGTACAATCTGTTTAAGAGAAGTATGTTTAAGAGAGCCACATAATAACAGTTGGGAGGGATCTTGGACGTTTTCTAGTCCAATCCAGGGATGAAATGCTCCTGGTTCGGACCAGTTCGGCCGATCTGGTAGTGATGGTGGCAGGTGGTTCGGAGAACGAGTAGTAAAAACCCTTGGCCCCTCCCCCTCTGTGGGATTGTCGTCGCCAACAGCTGAGCTGATTGTGGGAGGCTTTTTTTTACCTTTTAAAATAATTTTTACTACCTATTCACCAGAACTGGTAGTAAAAAAGCTTTTAAAAGGTTTAAAAAAAGGTTCAGACGATCACAGCTGATCATAGGGGCATTTTTAAACTGCCTAATAGGGCTCAATTTTTTCTCCCAGGCTTCCCTGTTGCCTGCTAGGACAAAAACGGGGGCTGGGGGGGTCCATTTTTGCCCCCAGGAGGCATCCCTGGAGCCTGCGAGGACAAAAACGCGATGGGGG
>JANHFP010005903.1:36273-55040 GCA_032468135.1 Calamaria suluensis | reverse complement strand
AAGTATTTGAGTTTCATCTTCAGGATCTGTCCTTCCAAAGAGCAGTCAGGGTTGATCTCCTCTAGAACTGACCGGTTTGATCACCTTGCAGTCCAAGGGACTCGCAGGAGTCTTCTCCAGCAACATAGTTCAAAGGCCTCAATTCTTTGGGGCTTAACCCTCCTTATGGTCCAAATTTCACAGCAAAGTATTGCAACTGGGAAAACCATAGCCTTGACTATATGCACTTTTGTTGGCGGGGTGATGCCTCTGCTAAAGAGCTAATTTAGTCAGGCAGTATTTTTAAGAATAATAATAGGTGGCTTGAGATAATGATGCATTTCGCCCTTGGTAACAGTGACAATGTAAATACAGAAATATCTAGCAACCAAGAAAGGCCAGTATGGCATTACATACAGAGGTGGAGTTAAAAAGAAAAGTAAGATTGTATGTGTGACCACATGATCTAAACTCTGCCTCTTTTTTATGTATAATGCAAATAAAAAGTGGACAACATTTTCACTAAGTAATCATGGACATGACCTTGCATTTGGAGATTCCTTGCAGAATGTTATAATATGATCTAAGATATGATGTAAGAGCCGTGGTGGCGCAGTGGTTAGAATGCAGTGCTGCAGGCTACTTCTGCTGATCACCAGCTGCCAGCAATTTGGCAGATCGAATCTCATGAGGCTCAAGGTTGACTCAGCCTTCCATCCTCCCGAGGTGGATAAAATGAGGACCCAGATTGTTGGGGGCAATAGGCTGACTCTGTAAACTGCTTAAAGAGGGCTGTAAAGCACTGTGAAGCGGTATATAAGTCTAAGCGCTATTGCTATGATAACCTTTTCTTAAGATTGTTGATGTTCATCTTACAGAAGATCATCTATTCATTAGGACAATAATAGACATAATGGATTCCTGAACCTCAAACCTCCTATGACTGGTTTGTATTGATGTTGCGACAAATCTTTCAACGTTCATCTTGAATCTGGCTAAGAGGAAGCCTTGCACTACTACCAGTTCAGTAGATCAGGCCTTTGAGAGGTTTCTTCTTAGCATCCTGTAAGTGCTACCTGTTCCAAGGGCACCTGGCCTAAGGAAGAGGCAGGACAGGTCCATTGTTTGCACTACAAGAATCAGCAGTCCAGAAAAAAATCACAGATGCGTTTCTCCTACCACAGGTGAATTGGGAAGATGGATTGGCATACTCAGAGTAAAGTACCAGCAGGCAAAGCTCTTTTCCAGCATGGCCACCATCTTCAGTGTTTCATCTTTAAAAGTTCCAAGAGAAAGAAATAGCTGACTGGGCAAATCTGAGAAACCGTGTTCATCAACCTCACACCCTCCAGATAGGTTGGGATGACATTTCTCACAATTCCAAAACACCACAACCTCCAGTCTATAGGGGATTGTAGTTCCAGCACACCTGGAAGTCCGGTTAGGAAAGACTGATCTGAGGAACCTAATCTGCTATCTTTCTAAAGAGACAGGCTGTAAAGAATTAAAGATTTTTTAATGATCCTGCTAGTACCTACTAAGCTCTTAGCAATCTGTTGGCACCATTGCAAGCACTATTGCTTGCCTTTCACTG
Organism: Calamaria suluensis; assembly: GCA_032468135.1. NCBI lineage: Eukaryota > Metazoa > Chordata > Lepidosauria > Squamata > Calamariidae > Calamaria > Calamaria suluensis. The sequence goes on along the minus strand of JANHFP010005903.1, from coordinate 53,467 downwards.
CAATTAAGAAACCTATATGTGGCCTAGGTAGTGGTTGATTTCTACCCACCACATTTTTTTGAAAGGCGTCCCATAAATCAGTCTGAGCAGATTAGTGCAACCACTTACATACATAAGATTTTGGAGTGGAATAAAATCTCCTGCAACTAATCAAGTGGATGCAAAGGGCAGTGGTTTGTCTCATTAGCCACCTGAAATTATATTGGACTTTCCGAACATGAGTTACATAGCAAACACAATTTTTATATTATATAGCAAGTCACATCCCTTCAAAGTCATGCCAATCCTTGTGTTTTGATAACTACATTTCTTTCTGTTGTTTGTAATCAAGTTTATTGAGAGATAAATATGCTCCTGGGTCATGGTTCACTCAACTCTTTGGGATAAGAGGAAATGAAAAATCAGGTGTATACTATAAAGTAGTCATGGACAAGTAGGCATGGTTTCCTGCCTGAGCAGGACTGGAAGACCTCTAAGATCCCTTCCAACTCTGTTATTCTGAAACCATGTACAACCATTTTCCAAATGCAGGGCTTATTTTCTGGGAAGTTTTTTTTAAAACTTTCCATTTTTCAATCCTAAAAAATATTGGACAAGGCAAAGAAAAACTACAGCTGACTTTATACATTTCAGAAAGCCATGGTTTATTTTCCTAATGGCTATTTAATAAATCAGAGCTGTCTGAAACCACTCATAATACCAAGAAATTTTTTTTTTAAAAGCCAGATTTAGCACCTTGTCACGTTTTTGGATTTATTCCACAAAGTAAGTCAAATGTATAGAACAATGTTATGGCTATTGTTGTAGCTATACAGCTAGATACCACATAATCTAGCTATATATAGCTAGATATAACAATAATATAGAACAATATGATTGATATACTCTAGGACATGGTTCCTCAATCCCTGGTCAATGGACAGGCACTGGGCCATGGCATGGCAGAAACAGGGCCACAGAAACAAGTGAAGACTCATCCGTGGGATGCAGGCAGCATGCAAAACCACTCCCCCATTGTCTATGGAAAAATCTTTCTCCACTGAACCAGTCCCTGGTGCTCAAAAGGTTGTGGGCCATTCAGTGGTGGGTTTCAAATTTTGTTTACTACTACTTCTGTGGGCGTGGCTTGGTGGACATGGCAAGGGAAGGATACTGTAAAATCTCAATTCCCTCCCCACTCCAGGGGAAGGATCCTGCAAAATCCCCATTCCCTCCCCACTCTGGGACCAGCCAGAGGTGGTGTCTGCCAGTTGTCTGAACTACTCAAAATTTCCGTTACTGGTTCTGCAGAACCAGTCAGAACCTTCTGAAACCCACCTCTGGGACCGCTGCTCTAGGGCAAATTTGTATTCACCTAGCAATATTTTTCATTATTTTTCCATATTTCATAACAAAGTTTAAATTCCACCTATTGCGTTTTTCTTAGGTGATCAGTATTCAGAGTTCAAGTTTGTCTTCAAATCAGTGTTGACCCTTGGCAATTGTCCTCTGCACTTTTGTTGACAGCATTTTTCAGAAGTGGTTTGCTCTTAACCTCTTCCTAGTACTGAAATGATTGATCTAAGATCACTCAACTGATCACTCAACTTTGGGCCTCAGGTGAGACTAAAAGTCATAGTCTTTGGGTTTCTAGTTTTGATGCCTTAACCCCTACATGAGACTGGGTCCAGGTGATAGGAACAACCATCAAAATATGTGGATATTCAGTGAATGGTAATGTTGAAACAAAGCATTTGGTGGTTTATTTGCTAATAATGAGTTTCATGCCAGCAATGGGACCCATTGTCTTGATGGAGCAACTGAGGCCAATCAAGCCACAATTGATCTTGCACTGTTGTTCTTGGTTAAAACTCAGTACTGTGGAATTCAAGATGCTACTTTATCTACTGTGTTGCTTCAATCACAACAGACCCTTGGTTCTGGTCCGTAAAACTATTAACAAATAAAGAAGGATCAATGTCTGATGTAACAATAATTCCCACTGAACACAATGGAACTTACTTCAGCACCAATCTGCACTGTATAAAACTAAGCTTTTGAAATCACTATATGAATTTTTAGCATGCTGAATTATATGAAATAATATTCAAATATTATAATCGAGCAATAAAAATAATGTTAATTATAAATTGATATAAAAGTAAATATTCAACCTGCAAAATCCTCAGTGAATTCACCTTTCTAAGAGATAAAGTTTAAAAGTATAAACTACAAACAGTTAGTGAAATATTACTACACCCCACCCCACAAATTCAAAAAGTAAAACAAACAAGTCATGTGGATATCATCAGGAAATGTCATTGAATACATTATGCTTTATGCTTCCTGTTCAAAGATAAACTGTTCTTCATCTTGGTTAGCAAATATTAAATACTAGTCAGAAAGTCTTATGTGTTATAATGTTTATTTTGTAATCAAATTTAGAACACTGGGGATTTTAGCTCGAGTGGAGATAAAAGTCAGTCTGCATTTAAAAGGGATGTTTATTTTATGCAGTTTAGCATTTAACTATTAAAGCAAAATGCAGGGGAAATAAAGAGAAGTTCCATTTTTAAATATGTTTTCCACATCTAGATATTAAAAGGTGCACCTAATTTGCATTGTCCTTCATAGTAGACAATTATGTCTAACCTGAATTAAGAAACAGGAATTTTATTTTAAAGTAGAAATCTGTACCCTACTGAATTCTACTCCATTTCAGATTATCACAAATAACAAATCTGTGCCAAAAAAATTATAGACCAGGTGTACCACCTAGAGTCCTAGACAATGCCAGAACAATAAGCAAAGGCAAATGCTAACTATAAGACTCTGTATGTGTTTCCACAGATTATGCTTCTTATTCTAGTATCTCACTGTGACTGATCCTATCCCTTGTCTCCTTACCCTCCTGAGTAGCTGTACAATTGCTTGTAGCAGTGCTTTTTTTATTGCCCTCTCTCTAGGTTTCCCTGATAGGTATTTATTTAGTTTATTCGAAATTTATTTATTTATTTGCTTATCTGTGAGGGCCTGGAGTGAGGTAGGGTATTGAGGGGGGACAGGTGGGAGGGGGAGATGTGAACTGATCCAGGACAAGATCAATTACTATTTTTCATCTTTGACAAAGTAATTAAGGCTGTAGTGACTTGTTAATTCAGTCTCAATGGCTGCTGCAGTGATAGATGCAAATTTACAATCAGTTCTGCTTCAGCGTAGAGAAAATGATTATCCACTGGAAACAGGAGGCCAGAGAGTAGGGAATCACTCCAGAGGGACCTGTTCCCTTCTTTAAAAGAGTGTGCAGGCACTGCTTTGAGGGGTGGGTGGCGAGGTATGATGGAGAGCGGGGTTTGAGAAAGAGAATGGGAGAGAGGGGGAAAAAGAATAAAAAGAGGTCAGAAGGAAGGGAATAGTAAACACACATTTATCTCTCATGCTCACTCATGAGGAGGGCGAGTGTAAATGATTACTGGGCACACGGTTCATATAACTGAAGCCAGCACCAGGTCAGGGCTCTGCATAGGATAAGCTCCGCTGAGCTTTGACAAGGTTTTTGCATTGCCCTGAATAGCCTTCTGATCACATTTGGGGCAACTTTAGCTTCATAAATTTTTTGTGCTATACCTATGAACATATTCTGATGGAATGGTTCCCATCTGGAACACAATATCGTTTATTTCTGTATTTTACACTCACCCAATAGCTAGAGATATTTGATGTATCCAAGATTTTTAAAAATAAGAACAGAACACTGAAAGAAGTGTGTGCGGTCACACACACACACACACACAGAGTACGAGAAATATTTCAGAGATCCACTCCACCCTTATTCCCCTCAGACCAATTTATTATATTTATTTTAAAGCATTTATACATTTTTTTCTGAACAAGGAATCCTTTAAAGTAAAGATAGAAAATCTAAATGGCATACCCATTACTCCATTGACAGCCTTCAGAGGAGATAAAACTCACTTTTAGACTTCAAGTGCCTGGAAATATTGACTACTTAAAATTCCCCAATGGGCCAAATTCCCATAGTGGGGGTAGAGGAATTATCACTATGGCTTCTAAAGCCCTTTTAGGACCACCCAAAAAGGGGGGAAGCTCACAATGTTGGCCTTTGCCAACAATATTGAAACATTCCAGGTTACCAGGCAGGGCAGAAAAAGGATGCATGGCTCTGAAACTTCAACACATCCACAATTACAACAAAGGGGGAAATTATACAAAAGCAAACCAAATACTAGGTAAGCAAAGCCAAAACAATATTAAAATCCATTATTAAAGTCTCCGAAAGAAACAATGCAGGATTTACACCATGTAAGGTTGGCTGCATCCTTGTTTTCTTCAGCCAATGAGTTCCTATGACAGGTTGGATTCCAGCAAAAAAGCCAAAGTCATCTAATCTTCAATGATGTCCAGAAGATCTCTGGTGAATAATGAATAGATGGGGTGCAAATTTTCAAATATGCTGACTCCACCTGGTTTAAATATGTTTTAAATAACTGAAGACAATCTGTCTGATGTACCACATCACTTGGTACTTTAATAATCATAATATAATTTATCAAATTTATATGATCCTTGCTTCTCTTGTTCTTGCTTTAATAAGCAAAGTCTGTCACAAGTTTTGATTTTTATTTGTAACTTTAGAACAAACAGAAGTTTGGTTAATCTCTACTATTTCTACAGTTTTTGGGGTTGATGTTAGAGTTAGGATCTGTGGGGAAAAAAGGATGTGTGAAATGGGGAGAGTAGATTGGAGTTAATATTAGATGAGGTTCACCTTCCATGAAAATCTCCACCTACACATGAAATTCTGGTCCTTTCGTTCTGCCCTTTGAAGATTGGGTGTGCTTCTCTATCATGGTCTATCTTTCCAATTTTCACCCTTCCAAGCATCTCTCTGCTCATGTCCAAATCATTTTCAGCAAAGCTATATTTAGACAAAGGTCTTGTCCAAAGTTCTGAGAAAGCCAAGACTATAAATCAAGAAGCAAAAGCCTAATCTAAATACAAGGGCAAACCCCTTACAGAAAAGTTGCTTAGAAAACCACAAGGTCCATAAAGACACCAGGAGTCAAGTCCCCAAAGGGCAATTTATATTAATAAGCCTTACACACTCTTTCCAGATCCCCCCTTTTTGTCACTTCATACAACCAGAGGCTGTATCAACTTGCATTCCAACAAATGAGCAAGACCAGGCAAAGAACAACAACAAAAGTAAGCATGTTTGAAAAGATATGATCAATATGATAAAATTAGCATTTGATATTTTTTCTCCTCCTGTCATTTAACAGAAGTTATATCTTATATCACTCATGGCAATTTGGGGAAGTGCTCTGAGGGGCTGCCCAGGATCCAAGTTGTGTGTCTCTAACATAATACCCAAGAGGAATTCTTCTGGGTGAAACACAGCAAATCTCTCTCTCTCCACCTCCCTCTCCATCAGCTGTCTGCTGTGGTCAACTTCTGCCCACATCTGGGCAGATACTGCCTGCCCTTCATTCCTAGGCAGGCAGTATCCCCAGAGCACCCACCACCACCTCTCTCTTAAAAGAGAATGTGCACCTCTTTCGACGAGAGGCGCCAATTTTTCGATTTTCCACAGCACATGCAAGGTCACTGCTGGTGAAAGTACAGTCCAGGCTAGAGTGCAGATCCGCCACCGGGAGCACGTGGAGACAATGCCCGTCCCTTTTACTATTCTACCGTCTCAACTCAACCCTGTACCCTTGCAGTCGACGATGCACACACACACACATCAAAAATTGGACTCCACCCCTTCGTAGCTCTGGGACTGAAAGCCTAAATTAGAACACACACACACACTAGGCCCCTTTCCAGAGCGCGCCAAAGAGCATGCGCCCGCTTCCCGGTCGTCCATCTTCGATTAAGAAAGCGCAGGGAGGACTCGGAGGAGAAGAGGGCTCGGAGGACTCGGCGGAGGGAGCCGAAGGGAGACTCGCGGGAAAAGCTCGGGAGGCGCCGGAAGAAATCCCTCCCGTCCCCGTCTCCCCTCCCGCGCCTTCCCTTACTGCTCCTCTGCCTGTTTTGGCGGGCAGCACAGCAGGGCCAGCTTCCCTCAGCCGGCCTCGGTGGATTCGGCGCGCGGGAGTTTTGCGCGTTCGAAAACTTCACGCGCCCTCGTTCCCGCCGCAGTTTTCCTGAGTCACACTAGCCGCTTCATCCCCGCGCCTCCTCCGAGCCAGCCTCCCCACCACCACCAGGCGAAAAGTGCTCAAAGGTCCCGAGAAGTCATCCATTCCTTCTCTCCCCCCCCCCCCTCCACCTTTTGCGGGAGGCGCAGATCCGCCGAAGGTTTTCCAAAGCTCCCCTTCCAGCCTTCTCGGCTCCTTCTCGGGAGCTGGCAAAGGATGACGCGTGTTCGAGACACACACACCCCTCTCCCGCCCGTTTTGGTAGCGCAGATGCCCGCCCTTTTTGCCCTCAAAAGGAAGAAAGGTTTAAAAAGAAATGGAGGGAGGGAGGAGAAAGAAGAGGGATCAATCTCCGGAAAGGTTGTGATGAGAGTTTCCAAAAAAAAAAAAAAGTCTTTGCCAGCCTTAGTTATTTATAACGGGCCTTCAAATCGAGAAGATCATGGGGAAGGAAAATGACCACTTTAATCAATGTGACACGGGTCGCCACGAGGGCATCTCAAGAGAATGGGAAGGAAAAAGAGGGTTGTGTCGTTTCTTCTTAACACGAATCTGCAGGATGTATTGTGTCTGAATTTAGACGAACAGATCCCGCGGTTGGATGAAAATAGAAAACAATATTTCAGTGATAAGAATCATCATGGTGGGGTTTTTTTCCCCACCCACCCCCACCTATATTTACGAAGCACTCTTCGCCTTGAGTTTCATTTGCAGCCGGAATATATGGGTGGGCTTGAACCTTCTGACTATTAATAGAAGGGGCAGTGCGACGGCAAGGGCTAACTAAATTCGTGCTGATGTCACCTAGGAAAATAAATTCTGCCTTACTTTTTAAATTAAGCCTCCAAGCAGTTCTGTGAAAGATCAGTCAGCAATAAGTCCCATTCTACTGAATGGAGCGTCTTCCTAACTAAATGTGCAGAGGCTTGCAAATACAGACTTAACATTCTCTCTTGGCTGAAAAAAAAAACAAAAAAGATGATGCCCTTGGAAAAAAAAACATTTTGCAATTGATTTCTACTTCAATAGTTAATTCGTGCATTTTTTGGGGTTATGGGGGGTCTCTGGAATTAACTTCGGTCAATCCAAATACCATCAGAAAGCCTTGCGCACTTTAAAAGCTAGCGGTCCAGTTTTTATGGATCAAGAGCCGCTTCATCAGAAGCCTGTAAGGACACGAATTGTTCACGAAAGCCAATGTCGTTAGTTTGCGATTTATTTATTTTTTTTTAAAAAAAAGATGCATCATTTATTTGGCTGTCGTTACGTTAGAAATTTAGATCAAGGGCATCAACAAAAACTGATTCCAATGCCTGAATTGAAGAAAAAGAACAGCTAACTAATTTCCTCGCCATTAAAGAAGATGAGCAGGTGTAGAAAAAAAATCATGTTTTAGAGTTTATGAATCTGCATCTTATAGAATGAGACACATCAGCACATTTTTTTCTCTTTATAAATGAAGATCCTTCCAACAAAATTTGTCTTTTAGATTGGTGACTTGTCATGTTTTGTTTAGCTCCTATAAGTAAAGGAATTGCTCTACCTTGGGTGGGGGAGAGAAGGAGCTGAGAGATAGGCAGAGCTAGCAAGGATCTTTGGGTTGTGTCGTAGTCTTCCCCCACCCGCCCCACTCAGGCTCAAAACTATGAAACATTCTTATTTTAAAATAATATTAAGCTGCACAATTGTTTATTTTCCTGGTTTTATTGGTTATTCTTGGGAGCCAGCTAGGATTATTATCCATAAGATAAGTGACTTCTGTGAACAAGCAAATAAATATAAAATTTATTCAGAGTCTATTTAATGCTTCATTATACTACAATTTTGTAATTGTTTCATAAAGTAGACTTTGTGATTGAGGAGTTACAATGAGTATTCATAAAACAAACTCCCGCCTTCAATCTCATATAGAGAGGTGACAAAGTATAAAATCCATGAATTGTTTAAGGAGCTACAACCTTAGTAAATAGGCTTATTGGAAGTTCCAAAAAATCATCCAATCACATTTCTCTCATTGTCTAAAAAGCATCTGTAAATCTGAAAGGTGCTTGGTTGTTTAAAACACATGTGCATATTTAAAATATATCGAAACTAGTACTCACATGAGGTAACACACAAATAATACACAGAGACACCTGCACGTTTCAAAGATTGACTCTTGTACAGGACCAGTCCACTTGAAATCAACTAGCTCATAGTTCCAGTTCCTAAACCAACCATTTAACCATTTGTCGGTGCATATTTTGCACAGAAATTTACAATCAAAGTTCGTGGTGCTGTTAATCGCAATTTCCTAATGGGCGGCCAATTTCAAGGACATTTTAGGGATCCCCTAGGTTCTACAGCATCTGTCTTGGGTTATCAAGTCTGAGTGTCACGCAGAGGTTACAGTTGCTTTATTTGCTGTTGTTGCCTGACTTACTTACAACTTACTTACAACATGAAGAAATATTGCTTAAAGATATTTCCCGGAGTATGCAGGCTGGGCATTCTAGATTTTTAGTCCCAACTCAATTTGAGGGATTACATTGGGGAAGGCTGATCATATGGCGTCAAGACTCCTAACGCCACTTAACAAATTCAACCCCAACATCACTTTTTAACTTTTAAATGGAGTAACCCAATATTAATTTGCTCTTTTAAAGAAAGGCTTTAGGGTTTAAGTGTTTGAAAACATTCACTCAGCAGCGTGGGTGTGTCCAGAGGAATATTTCTCCCAACATCTCGACGAAAATAAATATTCCCTTGGGCACGCGGTGAATTTCGTCTACGGCATTGGGTCTCCCGCTGCATTTTTGGCGGACAAAGGTCCAGAAAGGGCGGGGGGGGGAGAGGAATCTTCGCTTTTCACTTCCCAGAAGAATCGTGACATTAAATTAAAACGCTGCTGCTGACAGATGAAAGGCAAGAAAAGGCGACGAACCGGGTCTTTCGGAGGGGCGGTAGAAGAGCCACTGACTGGAGGCGGGAGAGGTGCGTTAACGAGGGAGAAGGCTTCTATCGCCCCTGTTTGCGCGCTAGGTGCAATAGGACGTGTTTCTCACATGTCCTTTTTCTAATTAACCACACACGCGCGCACACGGCTTTCGCTGGGCTTGGCTTAGCAAAGTCTCACCCCCCTCCTTCCCCCTGAGTCACACCAAGCACGCCATCCCAACTGCTGTCTGACTGACAGCTAGCTTGCGCGCCTGTTCCTGTCGCCGCTTTAAAAATTCGAATCCGAGGGTAATGATTTATCAAACTCCTGATTATCAAAAAAATGTCCTAGGAAGGGCACCTTGCTAGGCGCTGACGCAAACCCAGTCTTTCTCGCGGAGCTATAGAAAGCTTTGCTCTTAACGGAGCAAAATTCACTCTACCACTTCGCTCCAGCTGCAGCCTTTTGCCTCTGCAAAGATTTTGTCCGATGCCATTGTAAATATGGTAAGTAGGTTTTATTTTTCAATCTTACTTTTCTTTCGGGAGCCTCAGGTTGGGAGAAAACGGTATTTTACTTGTAATCTTGACGCTACTTCCGTATTGTTGCGGGTTAAAAGCAGTTGGAAATTAAGGCTTGGGGGGGGGGGGATATACCGATCGGGAGTCAGTCAGCCTGCAACGCTATGAGCACTGTCCAGGGTGCTGAAAAGCCATATACCTCTGAATATGTTCTTGTTATATAGGTACTTCGTTTGGTATCTGCTACTTTCTGGATCTGCGTGTGCTGACTGTGTGAGTTTCTTTGGAGGGAGGGGTCGATTCCAAAAGTGGGAAGAATATGAACCCTGCCTTTACAGACACTTTTCAGGGAAAAACACATTCTCTACAGCAAAAATATTTCTGAGGAAAATGTTATAAAGCTGCAATGATTTATGTGTGGACTAGAATTATCTACTAGGGTAGACAATCAAAGCACAGACTGGAGAATGTGGCTGAATTTTATAATTCTACATATGCAATCCTATTTTTACCCAGTTTGAGATTCTCAGAATACCTACTGAGAAATAAATCCCATTAAACTGTTTGGAGTAGCGGGATATGAGAAAATGTAATTCAGGATTTTTATGCTTCTTGTGCTCCTCCCCCATCGGTATAAGTATGTGGGGGGCCAAGGTCCGAAATATTTAGAAGCCGGTATTATTGAATTTCTCTATATTGTTGGCTGCATATAGGGTAGTTCGGCTTTACCTCCCCCGCCCCCTCTCCAGCTCAAAGCTGAAGACAGAAAGGAAATGAGGCGTAAAATTAAAGATTTTTTTCTACGATGGGGCAAGGAGAGGGGGGCATTTTTCAGTCGTGACGAGAAAATAATAAAAAAAAGGTTTGCAAGGAGAGAGCTGGGGGCGATGGTTGTTGCTACGCCGGAAATGTGGGGCTGCAGGGGAAGAAACGATTTTAAGGTTAGGGTGTGAAATGGAATCTGCCGCAGCGTCGCCCCGATGCCTTAAGCAGCGCAACCTCCACACGAATTCTTAACAGTCAAGAAATCTTCCAGCCACAGAGCCGACGGAGGGCAGCCGTTCGCTTCTTCCTTCTTATTTTCACTCTGCTCTTGCAGGATTACGCCTATGCCAAGGAGATGAGCGAGCAGCTGGTTCAGAGCCCTGAGGTGGTCGCACCTGGGCCACTGGAGAGGGCAGGGATCCACAGAAACAGCCCCGAAACCGATCAGCCGCAGAACTTCCAGTCCCAAGTCCCGCCTCAGCTGGCTAAAGTGGGCACAGCTCTCTCAGGCGACATCCACCCTTTGCCCCTCGACGAAGGGCAACCCCGCGAGGCCGAGCGCAACAAAGTTGGGATCGGCAAAGCCGCCTCGGCACAAAGCAACCCCCCAGCCGGCAAAGACCCCCTCGATCTTTGCACCCTCAAGAATGCCCCCTGTGCAGGGAACGCCGCACCAGCTAACCTTGCTCCCTGCAAAATCGCCCCCTTGCAGAGCGCCGTTGGGCCGGCTAATCAAAGTCTTGGTAAGAGCCTGGCGGAGCCAAACAATACCAAGGCCGGCTGGGTGAACATGAGCCAGAGCACCGTGGTGTTGGGTACAGATGGAACCGCATCTGTCCTGCCTGGCACGGTCACTGAGGTGAGTTGGTCCTCCCATCCCATGTACTGCTGCTCGGTGTCTTTCAGAATGCAGGCAGGGGCTCTTTACTCACGGAAGGACCCTGACCGCCACCAAAATCAACTATCTCGGCAAGGCTAGTCTAGTCTAGTCTAGTCTAGTCTAGTCTAGAGTAGAGTAGAGTAGAGTAGAGTAGAGTAGAGTAGAAAAAAAATTGGCCAAGTATGATTGGATACACAAGGAATTTGTCTTAATGCATGCTCTCAGTGATCATAAAAGAAAAGATACGTTCATCAAGAATCGTAAGGTACAACACTTAATGATAGTCATAGGGTACAGATAAACAATCAAATCATATTAGGAAACAGTCAATATAAATGATAAGGATACAAGCAACAAAGCTACGGTCATACAGTGGAAGGAGGTGGGCGATCAGAACGATGAGAAGATTAATAGTAATGCAGACTTAGGAAATAGTTTGTTGAGGGAATCGGTGTATATACTCTCTCGGAGTACATCCTTAAATCCTTAAACACCAGCTGACCCCCTTAATTCCAGAAGTGCTTGTCTACCATTGCCAAACAGTCCTGCGGTCTGGGATCTAGGGATGTGTGTAGGTCAACATTTCCCAGTTCGGGATAGGCCCATTTGAAACAATTCAAAATCGAGATAGGCGGGGAGCAAAAAGGAAAATCAAGGCTAGATTCTTGCTTTGCCTCTTCCAGTGCAGGAAAGGAAAAGGCAATGCAGGCGCTGCTGTTCAAGAAGGAAGAAGGCAAAATCTTCAAGTCCGTAAAAGGCGTTTCAGGTGGTGTGTTTTATGCTCCCAATAGCCATATAAACTAGATTTCTTTTTCTTTTTTTTTTTTTTTTTGGGGGGGGGCAAATGACTGGCTCAAAGTCACCCTGTAGGATTTAAGGTTAACTTGAACCCTGAGAGCTCTGGCTTCATGCTGCTTGGGAAGTCACCGGGTGGGTTGCTAGAACTGGCTTAAAAATGCCAGCCCAGCTTTTTGGGAACAAGGGAGTAGCGCCTTCCCGGGAAGGGTGGGGGGGGAGAGAATTAACTCCAAGAAGTGTTCGTCGGGCCGCCTTCCCCGTGTTCCAGGATTGCGCTGCTTTGCATGGAAGGCTGCCGGTAAAACCAAGCCAGAGCGGGGGGGGTGGGGTGGGGTGTCTGGCAGGTCACCCTTTGGGATTCTGCCTGCCTGTCGGCCTGACTGGCCCCTGATCAGAGCACAATCGAGAAAACCACCCAACCAAAGAGCCTACGGGACCAACCCGCCTCCCGAAGCCCCCCCAGTGGGCCAAGCTGGGCGATCAATCACTTCAGTTCAGACAGGTTAATCGTTACTCGGAGTCAGTCAGCGCGCAAAGCTGCGGCGCTGCGGCGGCTTGTAGAAATAGAGCTCCGGGCCGCCACTGCGGAGCACCTGATCCCCTCGCTTGAGCAGCGGCCGCTCGGGAGCTCCAGCGCTTTAGGAAGCAAAGCGCTCCGGACGCATTCGGCTCAAGCCTTCTCAGGTCGGAAGTCCCTCAAGTGGCTGGGAGTGATGGAGGTTGTAGTCCTATCTTTCTGGGGAGCATTGCACTTACGAAAACGAAACTCTCCATTTACAAACACTCCCCCCTCCCAAAAGGGCTACTACTTCTGCTCTTTGCACAGAACTTGGCCGTGGGGATTTTCTCCTTCCGGCCTTCGGAAGCAAGTTGAGTGGAAAGGCATTAAGTGTTGAACAGTTTGGGGGGCGGGGTGATATTTAGGGGCGGTTTTGCTTTTTTTTGCAAGGAGAAAGCCAAGTGTTTGGAAGGGCAGTGAAGATAGTATTGGTAGAGGTCAAGTGGAGCTCATCTCCGGGCCCGACAAATTGGTGGACAAATCAGGACCTCGCTAGTTTTCAAGATAGGGAAATACAGGCTCAGGGGGAATTAGATAGGTAAAACTTTTTTTTTCTCCAGGAGGAATATTTTCTTTCAAACAACTATCTGGAAAGGAAAAAAAACTGCAACCCTTTTCTCTGGCTTCCGTTTAAACTTCCAGTGATTATTGTTCCCTCCATGAGAAAAGGAAAGAAGGAGAAATATCTTCCGTGGTTTTCTCATTTCAGGATCTTGGCAAATGAGGCAATTTCTCTGTCGCTCACCTGGCTGTTATCGAATTGCAACATGCCCTTCAGTTAATTGAGGTTACTGATTTAACCTCTGGGATGAAGTTATAAGATTAAACACATCGTTCTAAAAAAAAGGTTTCCTCCTTATCTCCCAAGAACCTGAACTAAGAGGATTCAATATCAGTGGAAGAAAAAAAAAGGAACGTTCACATTCGTTGAATTAGAGGGGGATATCCCTGGGTTATACCATATTTAACAACTACAGAGAGCCAGCAGGCAAAGTGCCTTGTTTGGAAGTCAATGAGCTGAATTCCTGCAGGGTTTTTCCTCCCCAATCTACAGTTGCAACTTGAACCCCCTGCTGCCTATCAAAAGCACCCTGGAAAACTGCCAACCTGTTCTCCCTGCCCTCCCCGTCCGCACACAAACACACACACACACCGTAGTTTACAGTGTATCTTTGATAATCCAGCCTGCCCGATTCCTGACCCTCACTGTCAGCAGGATTTATGTTTCAGAGCCAGCTTCTCTTGAAGTGTACAAAAAATGTGATCGAGTTCACCTTTTCTTGATTTACTTAAACGGGAGGACGAGCCATTGGCCCTTGTGCACAAGCTCCTAAAACAGAAACCGAGCAGATGCTTTGGAAGAATTATGCCAAGAACCCACCAACCTATTTACAGTTGTGAAGGCAGGGGAGTTGGTTAAAAGAATGCTTGTGCCCATTCAGTTCTATGCTTTTCTATTTCAAAAGGAGGGCTCTTATGGGGTTATCCAACCGAGGCTTTGCTGGTTAGAGGCTTCAGTAAGCCTATAGCCAGATACATATTCTGAAACATCAAGTACAGCTATAGAATGGTGTTTGGCACTCTGCATTAACCTGCCGCACTCTTTCATTCTTTGAGCATGACTAAAACCAAGATTTATACTCAAGTCTCCTTAGTTTTAGTGAAAGGCCAAGGCCAACTCTTCAGAATGCTTGGCTCCGCTCCTTTCCAACCGATTTATCTTTGGGTCCTTTGTCCAAACACCAGAACACACTAGAGACTAATCCGTTCATAATCCAATGAGTTGTGTCAAGCCAAACAGTTGGGTTGGTGGATCAATCCAATTAATCATGAATTGGGACTAGTCAGTTGTGTGAATGCAACCATGGAGCCGTAAGAGGTTTATTTATATCATTTGATAAGGCAAAGCACACCTTCGGATTTCAGAAAGCTGTTTCTTGAGTCAATGTGTCATTGTAGTTACTATTATTTTCTCTTTGCGGCAGGAGGACGATGAAGGAGATGAAAATAAAGCCCGGGGCAATTGGTCTAGCAAGCTGGACTTCATCCTCTCCATGGTGGGTTATGCAGTAGGGCTGGGCAATGTCTGGAGGTTCCCGTACCTGGCCTTTAAGAATGGGGGAGGTATGGATTTTCCACTCTTTTTACCTCGTGCAGCTCGGAAAGGGGATAACGCCCCCAAATTAGTTGAACTTAAACTGGTGGGAGGACTGGCTTGAATCCAAACTCATCCGTTTCACTATTTTTGGGGATTGCGCTTGCAGCCATCATATTAACAGGAAAGGTTGGGAGGGGGTGGGAATAAAGGGACTGGCTATATCGTCTGTAGGAATTTATAGCGTCATTCAACAAAGGGACAATATCTCAGCAATGAAGAAGGGTTTATAGTCCCACAAAAATGATTGGGTGACACTATAAAGGTAGGTAAAACTCAAGGAAACGTCTGGTGAGGTCAGGACATGCTTGGAATTCCCAGCAGCTGTCTAACCAAAATCGTCTCAAGAGCCAAAATCCACTCAGTGCTGCCATCCAGCCAAGCAAGTGGGACTACAATAACCTTAGAGAGGAAGACTCACAAACTTTGACCCCTCTCCCTTTGAGTTTTGCTTTGCAACCAAGGCAGTAAATAGACTCAAGTCTTTCCATTACAAGTATAACCATCACTTTTGTACTAATTGGTTTTTAAATGTAGATATTCACAGTTAAAATCACTAAAACACAGATTAGAATGCTCTTTGGCATCCTATGGTATAATCAGAATTGCTGAAGAGTGAGCCACAAGAGGAGAACAATGTCTTTGCAGTTTTTTCCCAAACATGAAAGAGTCAACTGAACACGGAATATAAATGCATCATCTTTCTTACAAGGGACATGTATGAAAGATAAGTGTCATTCTAATTCAAATAACCTGTTCAGAACTATTGGTGACAAACTGTACAAGGAGACAAACATAGATTATTTTCGGACATGAGAAGCTGATGATGGAGGCTGGTTCTCACTTTGACATAAGCAGCAAAAAATATCCTTAGGCTCCTTAACACTTACCCATTCTTTAGTGTGTTATTTTGAATTAGAAAATATATTTGCACTTATTTCATTTCTCAGAGACAGGGAAATGCTTAAAAGTGAAGAAGGAAGCAATGCAAATTCCTTTAAAATTAATGAATTTAAGAAATAACAGGAGTAGAACTGCTGAAGACTATGGGTCAGAATGGCTATTTTTAGTCTTAAAAACATAGAGGACTACTTATTTATGTAAATATGCTGTCCACTGCTTTTGGAACAAATTACACCTTCCTACAGATACAGAAAACTCTTGGTTACCATCTAGAGCAGAGGTCTTCAGACTTTGCAGCTTTAAGATTTGTGGACTTCAACTCCCAGAATTCTCCAGCCAGCTATGAAGTTGAAGTCCACAAGTCTTAAAGCTGCCATGTTTGAGGACTCCTGATGGCCTGACTTTTTGCAGTCCAGATCTGGTAGCCTTATATCACTGACAGTGCTACTTACCTACTGTGATAAAATTAGTTTTCTCTTGGTAAATTATAGTTTTAAATAGTTTTAGGGAACGAACACAGACGTTTCAGATTTACTTGAAAGACAATTCATTTTTCCTGCAAAACATTGCCTTGTTTTGCCCCCGTTTTCTATAGAAAAAAAAACCCGTTAAAAATAAATAGGTTACATAGGATAACTTCAGTGGGAAAAAAGCTGAAATTTTGACCATATTTAGCAAGAAATAAATCCCACCCAACGCGTGAGCATATATACAAAGGGATGCACTGTAGTTATTCTTTTCTCTCTCTCTCTCTATTTCCAGCTATTATTAAAAAGTGTCAGTCTCTATTTCTATTACGAACAGAGCAACCGAGAAAGTGAAAATAATAGGATATATCTTGGCGTTATGTTTAGAAAACCCAGGTCCAGGTGCTGTAGAATATGACTTGGGAACGGATTTCAATTTTAGTGAGGCTGGTGGCGATATCATACACCCAAAACCAAGTGGCGCAGTTGATATCCAGAAGTGAATTCGTTGTGTTTAGCCGGGGACTGACGCCAATGTGCACCAAAGGGAACCCGGACTCCGGGACCTTGCGAACACAGTTGCGTCCACTTGCTTCCTTTTCAATTCAAGGCTGAGCCCAGCTCACCTTAGTTTGCAAAAAAACAAACAAAAAACAAAAACAAACAAACAAAACCAAAACGACCACCAGTTTTTCGTTCATCTTTCCCTGGGTTTAGGTTCGAAATCCGAGTCTCAGGATCCAGTCTGGAGACAAAACGGTGCTCTCTCTCTGCCTAACCCAGGGGTCCCCAAACTTGGCAGCTTTAAGACTTGTGGACTTCAACTCTCCAGCCAGCAACTCTCCAGCCAGCAATTCTGGGAGTTGAAGTCCACAAGTCTTAAAGCTGCCAAGTTTGAAGGCCTCTGCCCGAACCCTTAAGGCTAAAGAGCGGTTGCCTCTTTTGAGCCGTCCCAGCAGTGCTGTTGGCTTTAAGAACCGAGCGTGTGTCTGTGTAGAGGTTCTCAGTCAACCAGGTCAGAGGTTCCCAAACTTGGCAGCTTTAAGACTTGTGGACTTCAACTCCCAGTTGAACTCCCTTCAACTT
>JANHFP010005903.1:16482-30290 GCA_032468135.1 Calamaria suluensis | reverse complement strand
CCCTATCTTTAAGTGTTGTAAATTATGATTCTTGATGAACTTATATTTTCTTTTATGTACACTGAGAGCATATTCACCAAGACAAATTTCTTGTGTGTCCAGTCATATTTGGCCAATTAAAATTATATTCTATTTTAAAAAAAACAAAATTGCAGGGACATATCCAGGCAAGCTTTGTGACTTGGACATGATTGAATGGTATATGTGTGTGTGTGTGTGTGTGTATTTACATGAATGGGGGGGAATAAAAAGTGGTAGAGATACTTAAAACATCCTATAAATCAATAATTTGCTTTCCAAAATTAAAAAAGAGAGAGAGATAAAAACAGCTTTTGCCCATTCTACAATTGTGCAAATTAGAAATCATATTAGATATGTATTAAGAGGAAGCACAATTCATTTGCATAGCTAGAATGTCTTGTCTTATTTCTTAAAACAATTTTGGTATCAGAAAATAAACAAATGTATTGAATTCTTGGATATTTAATTGCTTATGTAAAAACTGGAAACTCCTCAATTTTCCGTTTTCATGCAAAGATGATTCTGTCTCCTGCTGCAAAATGGTTGCTCCCTCTGCTGACTTGAATTATTTAGTGCAGGCAAATTACCAACTTAAGAAAACTAAGCTGTATTAAAAAAAAAACACAAAAGCCAAGTTTGCTGCAGTGCAGCAAAAATGACCTTATATGTCACTCTGAGATCTTGCTCATGCTCAGATACGATCAAAGCAAGACAAGTCAATCCATCTTACACAAACAGTAGAACCTCTGGTCACGACTATAATTTGTTCCATAACTTTGGTTGCAAACTGATTTGATCGTGACTGGAACCTAATTTTGGAAATTTGGTGCTTAGAAAAAAAAAATGGCACAGAAGGGGACATTGGCTGAGGGAAAAAAAAGTGAATTTTTTGCTCAGAACCTGATTTGGTCGTGGTCAGAAGTGTTTGTGACCAGAGGTTCTGCATTCTACTAGATATCCTATACATGCTGTACTATTATGTACCTTTTAGGACTACCGCCAAAGAGACAACTGTAGCAATTTATTTGTCGAACAAATTTATATAGCCACCCAACTCACAAATTGGCAGTTTACGAAACTTAAAAACTCCACCGTATAGTAAAATCCATTTTAAAAAAACCTTCCACACCAACCCTCATGGCAGGTGCAACCACCTTATCAGTTCTATCTCCATTTGTGACACCCAGGTCTGCTGACAAAACCACATTTTAAGGCCTTCTGAAAAAGCATCAGAGTGGGGAGGGGCAACCATGCCTGGGGGGGGGAGAGAATGATATTCCACAAAAAAGGGGCTACCACTGAGAAAGCCCTTTTTCATGGTCCCACCAGATGATAATCTCTAATCAATGGGGCCCATAATAAGCCCTGACTTCCCCCCAAATGGATGTAGTAAGGTGGTCCCACATATAACCTGGTTGTACAAATACAAATGTCTTGTGTGTAATATTATGGACACATTTACCAGTGAATAAATTGTAGGTGGCTCAGCGGGTAAGACAGCTGAGCTTGTCGATCGGAAGGTCGGCAATTCAGCAGTTCAAATCCCTAGTGTCGTGTAATGGGGTGAGCTCCCGTCACTTGTCCCAGCTTCTGCCAACCTAGCAGTTTTGAAAGCACGTAAAAAATGCAAGTAGAAAAAATAGGGACTGCCTTTGGTGGGAAGGTAACAGCTTTCCATGTGCCTTTGGCATTTAGTCATGCCAGCCACATGCCCACAGAGGTGTCTTTGAGCAGTGCTGGCTCTTCGGCTTTGAAACAGAGATGAGCACCGCCCCCTAGAGTCGGAAACAGCCAGCACATATGTGCGAGGGAAACCTTTACCTTTACCTTTAAATCGCATTACAATGAATGAGAAATTTTCCTGGGTAGATTATACACAGCATTCCATTGTTTTATAGATTTTTGGTAACTGGGAACCAATGCAATAATTTTAATGTGTTATTTACAAATATTACAAATATGCATTCAACAGCATCTTCAGTGAATGAATCTTAAATGTCAATTAACATAATTTTTTTGTGATTTGGATATTTGGTAGCATCAATAATCCCTTTCCCAAAATTTGGATTGGCATGGAATTCTATCTCAATTTTAGATATTTACTTAGCCTTCTCTCTGACTTGTGCAGCATATAGGTCCTCAAAGGAAGGAAGTCTGGTTGCAATATAAATAAAATATGCTGATTAGAAAATAAGAGGCAACTATTTATTTAGGGGGATTATAAAATGAGACACGTAGAATCAAATACAAAAGCATTTGCAATTTTTAAAAAAGTATTTAACTCCCGAATAAATATAGGAAACATAAAAAAGAACTGTGGAAGGATAGCATAACACTATTCTCCCCTCTGCTGGTAGTTTGAGATATAACACCAAAGATTATTTATATGTCATTTGTAAAAAAAAGTTTGCACGTTGTAATAGCAATTACATACCAGAATTTGAAAATGGTGGGCATATAAATATCTGACTTCACAACAAGGGCATATAACAGTTTTCTAGTTTTGTGCTTCTTGCATTGATATTTTTTCCTAGTAATTTCTTAACAATTTTAACTAATTGATCTCAACCCTGAAGCTGACAATTGATAGTTTTGCCCATGTTATTTAAAAAAGGTGAAATGTGCCAAGTTACTGTATTATATGGCTGACAAATATAACAGTTTTAATAATTTTTTTTGATTGGAGCATTTTTGCAATTGCAACATTTTGACACTGACTTAAGTTGAATCTGCTGAAATTCTGTAATTATTAATATACCTTACTGCTGGAAAACAGACAAAAATGACTTCATAAAACAGAAGGAAGAAAGCCTGTCTGCTCCTGTCTTATGTTTTTATAATGTTTCAACTGTGCTGTCAAATATAAGGCTATGATTTATTTATAGTTAATAGGTTTTCATATGTTAAATTCAGGTTAAACTAAGAATATGTGAGGGGTTTTTTTTGAATGTTGGTTATTCATATTATAAAGATTTTAAGGTATTGATATTATTTATTTAAAGTTAATAGAGGCCTTGTTGTAGTTCATCAGTTGTCTCTGTCTCTGTATTGAAGAAAGTTGGAGGTCACTTTTTATATTCATTGATTTTATGTACTTTTGTTAGCTTTTAAGTTTTCTTCTCCCCTCCCCTTTTCCCTTTATGGTAATTTGTATTTTACTGCTTTTTTGAAACTTAAGAAAATGATATATATTTATTTTATTGATTAAATTTCTATGTCACTCACCTCACTAATATAGCAAATTCTGGGTTTTTTTAAAAAAAGGAGGATTAACTACTGATTTAAATCAACTATACTGATTTAAAATCCTTTACTTTGTTTTATAATGTTGCTAATTTTTACTTATTTTTATGCAGAGAAGCAAACTAGTTTATTAAAAGCAGAGTAAAATAAATAATCAGTTTTGAACCTGATTGGTGATTAATAAAACACAGGTTGCTTATATTGGATTGGATTTATTCATTATGTATGTATATTGCTGAATTTTGCAAATTGTTTTCAGTTTAAATGATGATATTCAAAACTATAAATAAAATTACATGATAAAATATTTCAAATAAACATTAAGCATATTAATGTAACTCTAGACAATTACCCAAATATGAGCAATATTAACTTCCAGAAACCCCACAGAACAACTTTATTTTGATAGGATTGTTAAAAAATGGCAAAGTTCACACCAAACTAATTTTGGGGTGGAGGGAGCTATTTCCCAGGGTAGGGGCATTACCAAAAGTGCTTGCAGAGGTGGTTCATAATATTAAGAGGTTTGTTATGATCATGAGATTGTATTTATATACAAATAAGGTAGTCCTTGATGTACAACCATTTGTTTAACAACAATTTGAAATTACAACAGAACTGAAAAAAAAGTGATTATGGCCTTCGCAGTTAGACTTGTCACAACATTCCCACAGTCAGTCATGTGATCAAAACTCAGGCAATTGGCAACTAGCATGTATCTCTATGACTGTCATAGCATCCTGGGATTATGTAATGCCATTTGCAAGCTTCCCAGCCTGTTTCTGACGAGTCATTGATTTGCTTAACAAGCATGTAATAGTAATGCACTGTATAGTGCATAGTGATTTGGCAAACAAAAAAGTGTGTCTCCCTTAACAACCTCCTTTGCTTAGCAATGGAAATGTTGGTTCCAACTGTTGTTTAAGTCAAGGACTACCTATAAATATGTGAACTTAAATACATTTTCACTGTAAAGTATAGTTTCTTGATTATGACTCCCCAACAGCCATTGAATATAATTTGGTCCACAGCATTGATCTTTTGATTTGCTTCTTTTGTCAGATTCCTGCATCATTGGTGACCACCCCAAGTTGCAAATAAAGAACTCTACTTCCTGTATGAGTGCCTATCCAAACTTGACAATGGTCAATTATACCAGCCATGTCAACAACAAGACTTTTGTCAGTGGCAGTGAAGAATATTTCAAGTAAGATTGTTTGATAAAAGTTTTATAATTAAAAAAAACACTAAAGGAAATATTTACCAGAAAAATAATTTGATGGTAGATACTTTTATTTCTACATTTAAGTGTATTACATTTTTAAAACTATCTTGCATCAAGTTCTCATTTAAAACTATCTTGCATCAAGTTCTCATTTTAAAGATATGGTTAGATCCCATAGTGGTCTTCCATTAACACTAAGCCAGGGGTGTCAAACACAATTCCATTCAGGGCTACATTTATTTTATTTATTAAATTTCTATTACATCAGGGTTGTGCTTGACCTCGGGGATCCCCATGGGCCAGATCCATCCCATGGTCCTTGAGTTTGACACCCCTGCACTAAGCAATTAGCAATTGAACATTGCTGATTTCCCCACTTTTGTCTGCAATTTTAATATCTGATCCAAAAGATTGAACACTTCTCCAGAGCAAATGTCAGAAAAGAAGGTAAAGAAAATTCCTCACTTATGTATTTATCAAATTGGTATGTCACCTGACTCCCAACAGTGCTTATGGAAATGGAATATGATTCAGATAATATTGGATACAGGACTAAACAGTTATTTTTATTTATATTTATACTTTTCAATCCATATGTTGCACGACCTAGAAATTGGTATTTGGACATAGATTTTTTTAACATGTATATTTTATTGTGTTTTACTAATCTAGGTGAAATGGTAACAAATAGTGTTAATCCACGTATGATATGCCATATGCTGAATAAATAAATTCTCAATCAATAAAACAATTGAAAAGAATAATGCAATATTGTCTATACGCTTTTTCTCTAGTTTTCCTGTACATTTTTTTGTATATTTAATCTCTGTTTATATCGATTAATATGAAGTGATGCTAATACTTGGGCAATAATAATATTTAATGATTGCGCATGTGTCGGCAAAACAAGTTATGGTTTTGGATTCAAAACATGCTTGGCATTCAGTGGTCATAATATTACTTTAACTAATGTGGCTACATTTCCTAAATATTGCTTCAGTGTTAATTCCATAGAGCGGGGGTCCCCAACCTCTGGTTCACATCCCGGTACTGGGTGGCAGCCCATCAGAAATTGGGCTGTGCAAAAGGGTTAGCACACAAAGCTTCATTTGTGCAGGTGGTACGTATGCGCACCGCTGTCCCCTCTTCTCCCCTGCCACCTGCTGCTATTGGTCCACAGAACCTGAAAGATTGGGTACCACTGCCTTAGAGCCAAAGTAGTACTGGACATTCCTGCTAGATGTAATATATACTACTTGGGGAGGAGTTGGGTGAGGAGTGGTAGACATAAAAAAAACAGTTGAATTTGCAAAGTACCTTGCCCTTATATTGAGACTCAAAAGCCAGAATTAGTTATATCTTTAGATATAGCCATGATATTTGAACCAGATTCAATTTGCAGAGAGGTAGTGTGGTGTAGTGGTTAATGCGCGGGACTGGAAACCACAAGACTGTGAGTTCTAGGCCTCCCTTAGGCAAGAATACCAGCTGGTTGACTTTGGGGAAAGTCACTCTCTCTCAGCCCAACCTACTTAATAAGGTTGTTGTGGGGAAATTAAGAGACAGGAGTATCATGGATGTTCCCCACCTTGACTTGACTTTATATCATATACCTGTGTTTCCCCAAAAATAAGACCCTGTCTTACATTTTTTTGAACTCTGAAATAAGCGCTTGGCCTTATTGCCATGTGCTCAAAAGCCTGATTGGGCTTATTATCAGGGAAAGTCTTATTTGGGGGGGTGGGAAACAGGGTATCTATATTGGGATAAAAATCTAATAATAGTGATTGCGGTAATTCTAAGAGATTTTGACCTCAAAATATAGTGGAAACATATTATTTATTTATTTATTTATTTTATTTATTCAATTTTTATACCGCCCCTCTCCTTGCGGACTTGGGGTGGTGTACAGCCATAATCAATTAAAAACCCAAAAAGACAAAAATTAAAACAATTATTAAACAATTCATGGCTATTTCATTTAAAATTTGATTAAAATTTTGTTAAAATTCCAATTAAAATACAACCAATCAATTTATTAAAAACCCAATTAAAACTAACCCAGGCTGGCAAGTCGAAAGAGGTATGTTTTTAGCTCCCGGCGAAAAGTTGGCAAATCCGGGAGCCTTCTAGTGAAATATCTCTGGACCCTCTATTCATAATCTAGCATGAAACAATTCTTTCATCAATAAAAAAAAATCTGTCTCCCCTACCCCATTATCTACATATTATAGGCCTGTGGATTTACGGGTTGGGAGCAAAGAACAAGAACAGGTTGGCATGGGGGAATAAATGTATGTGCGTTTGTGTGCTAAGAACAGTAAACAAATGGAATTTCTTATCAGCCACATGGACGGTTGCTATGCGTTCCCAGCTCATAAAGCACCTCTGAATGATAGTAGAGAACTGAACCATGAACCTTTCCAAGGGCAGCTTCTAAGTGGCTGCAAAACATTTTGCTCCTAGGAAATAATCTTAATGGTCCTGTCTGTGTTTTACTAGTTGCTTGTGCCGTGTGCCAATCCTGGCTGTTCACGAATCTCGTTTACGAGAGCACCAGATTGGGGAAAGTTGAATATCCTTCTAGGAATCTAGCAAGTTACCTTATAAATTACTCTAAGGTAACTTGCTAGATTCCTAGAAGGATATTTATTTATTTGTCAATTTATTTGTCAATTATAGATAAGAACCAATCTCACAAATAAGTGACTCTGTGTGGTGCATATGTCAGCATTCCAGAAAACCTCTTTCCTCTAATTAAGAACTTTATTTATTAGAACAGGTATACTGACACAGCAAATGAGAAAATGAAACAGACAATTCCTGGTTTCTCA
This sequence comes from Calamaria suluensis, assembly GCA_032468135.1. Taxonomy (NCBI): domain Eukaryota; kingdom Metazoa; phylum Chordata; class Lepidosauria; order Squamata; family Calamariidae; genus Calamaria; species Calamaria suluensis. The sequence goes on along the minus strand of JANHFP010005903.1, from coordinate 22,967 downwards.
TCAACTAGTCAATTCTCCAAAGCCCCATACTCCATCCATCGGTTGAGTCACATTCCCCAATCGCCAGTTGAGGGAATGCACAAACCACACCTACACTCTAAGATCTGGCTTTGACCGATGGATGAGCGTATGTTATGTCTAACCCAATCATCATCTACGCCCTCCTCCCTACTTTCCCACAGCTAGAAATTGGCAGCTTGAAACTTCAGGTCCAATATCATTTCCAAAGCTGATAGGATAAGGCAAAAAAAAAACCCCACCTGTTGATAAATACAGGTAGTCCTTGATTTACGGCTACAAAGAGCCCAGAATTTCTCCCCTGGACTAGACCTTCTGACGATCAAATTCAATGGGGAAGCCAGATTCACTTAACAACTGTGTTGCTAGCTTAACAATTGCAGTGATTCACTTAACAAGGGTGTCAAGGAAAGGTCATAAAATGGGGCAGAAGTCAGTTAACCAATGTTTTGCTTAGCGAGGTAAATTTTGGGGTCAAGTGTGGTCGTGCGTTGAGGACTACCTGTATTGAACGGCCATAGCTGTACTTATTTCAGGGAACAGCTTTCTGGAGATTGAACTTCTGGGGTTCTCTTTCTGGAGACTGAACTTCTGGAGTTCTCTTTCTGGAGAGTGAACTTCTGGAGTTCTCTTTCTGGAGACTGAACTTCTGGAGTTCTCTTTCTGGAGACTGAAGTTCTGGAGTTCTCTTTCTGGAGACTGAACTTCTGGAGTTGTCTTTCTGGAGACTGAACTTCTGGAGTTCTCTTTCTGGAGACTGAATTTTATGGAAAACAGGTGTCCAACCACTGAGATACAACTGCAAGAAAGCAGTAGAATATCTGCACTCATTCCATTGTTCTCCTGATAAGATAATCTTGGGCTAGTTTAGGAGTCTGCTTGACCCCAGATACCCTTTCTCTTTCATGCCCACACTTGCACAATCGCCTATCCTACAGCTTCCAACTCTTTCACCTACGATCCGTTCCCCTCCAAACCCAGAAGCACAGCTTGTGTTGCGTTGATTCTGCACGGTTGAGCTAATCTTGGCCTTCTCTCTTCCACCCCTCAGAGGGCCGGGCATGTGCTGTCGTCTTTGACTGCAAGTTTATCGAGACCTCAGCCGCACTCCATCACAACGTCAAAGATCTCTTTGAGGGGATCGTCCGGCAGATCCGGCTACGCAAAGACAGCAAGGAAGACAACGCCCGAAGGATGGCCAACACAAAGAGGAGAGAAAGCATCAGTAAGAAGGCCAAACGGTTCCTCGGGAAAATGGTGGCCAAGAACAACAAGAAGATGGCATTCAAGGCCAAATCAAAGTCCTGCCATGACTTATCAGTACTTTAAATATAAAAAAAGGAGGGGGGATCGTGGCAAAATTAGAAGTATGTGAGTGTGTGTGGGTGTGTCGTGAACCTGTCTCTGGCAGTTAAAGAGCAAGGCAAAAGGACCTTCTGGGCGAAGCGACAGGACGGAAGGAAATGGCTTCCCTCATGCCTTACAGTTCCTGCGCCACGCTAGGAAAGGAGATGACAGGACTTTCTTGTTAGAACAGTTTCTATCCTTCGGCAAAAGAACTGATTTCCAAAATAATAATAATAATTCAGCAGCTTTGTAACCCCTTCGGTCTCACTGTGTAAAATTGCTAGCTTTCCCGTGGATAATCGGGGAATTCGAAAAGAAAGGCATGGCGATACGGAAAAGAAACGAAGGAAAGGGAAAAATAAAATCGCCGTAAGCGTATCTCCTCGGGCCGAGCAAAACTTGAACAGTGTACGCAGGTTCGTACACACTTCTCTGGGGTGGGGCAGGTGTCTGCATTTCAATGAGATCGTTCAATTCCAAGGCGATTTAACCAAATCACTGGAGTGAAAGCAGCAAGAAGAACGTCTATATGAGGGTAGAAGCAGCCAAACTCTTTCATTTGAGCTTCGGTTTTTGTATTTCAAAGTGCCACAGATGGGGGCGGGGGGAGGAATAGTAGCTCAAGGAAATGAGCTCTGTCTCCAAAATGGGACCTCAAAAGGGTATTTCATGATTGCTGGCCCAAAGTGACTTACCAAAGGTTACCCTTATCTATAAATATATATATAAGCAATTATTTTTTAGACGTTACCGGTGGTTGGAGGGTGGGTGGACTTCAAAGAGTTTGTTGGATGGAGAAAAAGAAATATATATATATATATATATATAATAAATTACCATTTTTGGAAGTTGATTTGCACTTTCTTTAAATGTTTGTTACTTGTTTACATGCAGATTTTATAATAAAGTATTTCTGGTTACTATACAAAGGCCTTGTTCTTTTTCTAAAGAGAAGATATTTGGAAGTTGAAAGTTTTTGGCATTTTAAACAATATACAAATACTTTACAAAACAGCTCATAGTGTTGGTATTAAATAATCTAACCTGTGGAGGAAGTAGATACATATTCCCTTTTATATCTGTACTTACAGTATTTGTGTCAGTGGTGGGTTTCAATTTTTTTTACTACCAGTTTTGTGGGTATGGCTTGGTGGGTGTGGCATGGCTTGGTGGGCATGGCAGGGGAAGGATATTGTAAAATCCCCATTCCCTCCCCAATTCAGGGGAAGGATACTGCAAAATCCCTACTTCCTCCAGATAAGCTGGGACTCGGGAGGCAGAGAATAGATGGAGGAAGGGGGCCAGTCAGAATTTTTACTACCGGTTCTCCAAACTACTCAAAATTTCTGCTACTGGTTCTCCAGAACTGGTCGGAACCTGCTGAAACCAACCTCTGATTTGTATCTATTCTTTGGCAAACTTCTGTGAAAGTAAGGCATGTTCTAAGGAACCTTGTTTCAATTATGAAATTAATTTCATTCGATTTCTATAGATGTGGGAATTTCCATACCATTTTCAGTCTTGGAGTGCTTCACAAATTAAACAGGAAAAGGACGTCTACAGGAAAAAAACTTGAAAGAATGATGCTAGAGTGGCCCACTGACAAGTACATATAATGTGCTCATTTACAATATGTAAATTATTATATTTTTAGCCATCGTCTGATTTTCCACAGCGGCAAAGCTGAGCAGATCTGTCGGTCTGCTTCATCTGTTGCTCGCTTGCTGGTTGTGAATGGATTTTCCTATTCTCTTCTTCAAGTTCCTCATTGTTGAAAGAGAATCGGATAGGGCAGCTCTTCAAACAGAGGAAACTATCAAAGAAGAGGATCATGAGTTGATAAATCTTTGAAATGGGAGATGATTCTCTTGGCAGTCCAAAATGCTCCATCCAGAAGCAGATTCCAGATTCAAGTAAATAAGCTACAATGAAAGGACTGGGATAAAAGGCTAGGTAAAGGTTTCCCTCACACATATATGCTAGTCATTTCTGACTCTAGGGGCCGATGCTCATCTCCGTTTCAAAGCCGAAGAGCCATCACTGTCCGAAGACGTCTCCATGGTCGCGTGGCCGACATGACTAAACACCAACGGTGCATGGAACGCTGTTCCCATCCCACCAAAGCTGGTCCCTATTTTTTCTACTTGCATTTTTTTAATTGATTTTCTTTTTTTTAATGTTACTAAAAATAACAAATTACCAGTAATTTTCAAAGGAGTACAGGGAACTACACTCAAAGGTTCAAAGCAGGGCCACTTGAAAGGAAGTCAACAAATTAAGAAATCAACCACAACTCTGTGATTGAAATTCTATCCCTTTAATTCTGCCCTTTTAATCACACAGTCATAGCCGACTTTTCTTACTTTTTTGATTACCAGTCCCAGTATCTGTTCTTCAAAGATACATGCATTCCCGGGGCCACAGATGGGATAACACTGATATAAGTGATTCCTTTTTCCTTTAGGAACCTCAAAGCATCATTTGTGAGGCTTCAAGTGTACAATGATATGTAAATTCAGTCATATTTTAATTTGATTCAAATTCAATTTTGTTGCTTTTTAGCACTTAGTTGGCATATCTCCAAAAGTTAAAGAATACTTTTATAGCCTAACATTATCTGGTATGGATATTTAAAAATGCTTGTGAAAATGGTGTTCTCTTCAGGATAGCACAATTTAATTGGAATAACCAGTGTCTATCCATACTTATATGTGGGATTTTGTATGAAGCAAGCAGATTAATAGATAATAAAGGCCTGACAATCAAGCAAGCAAGTGAAAAATTGAAAGAAAGTTGTACAAGTGATATGCCCTAAAAAAAAAAGAGTTTGCAAATACTGAGAGGATTATGAGCATGTTCACCAAATATTGCAAATTTTTATTGCACGGATGACTGTGGAGCCATTCTCCAATTCTTCTTTCCTATAATAAATTAGGCTATTCTTTTAAATAAATTAACCTCAGCAGAGTCAGATGGTCAGATAGTGCAGGGGTGTCAAACTCACAATGACATGTTATCATCATGTGATGTATTGCAACCATTTCCCGCTTCACTAAACGGTGGGTGTGGCCAGTGTGTGACACATCTAGTCCATGGGCCATGGGTTTGATGTAGTGCTTAGAGCATTGGGCTAGGACAGATGAGGGTCAGGAATGAAAAAAACAGTGGAAAAGTTGGCCCTGGCACTCCCTCTCAGCCCAATATTTCAGGAAATAAATCCAGAAAACAAAAAAAAATTGAAATAAAAATAACACAAATATCTCTTTATTGCCTTCAAATTCTTCTGAAGATCAGAATATCCTCCACTCCACTGTTGTTTATGGGACCTGTGAAGATGTGGCTCTTCATCTCGGCTCTTCAAAAATGGAGAGTGAGCTGTTTGCTTCATTGTGCTTGCCATTTTTATGTTTTATAATTTTTATAAGAATTTCTTTCATTGTTGGAAGCTGCCCACAGAATCATTGAGAGTCAAATTGAACACAACTTTAATGAACTATAACTATATACTCAACAATTTGAAATCACAGCTGCCAGTTCTTGAATGCATCAGGTTCTTCTCATGAACCTAGAATGTCTTAATCTATTGGAATAATATGTGTCCAGATACAAGCAGTGTTTTATTTTGCAAATACCTGATGGAAATTTTGTCAATGCACAGATTTTCTAAATGCCATGCAAGATTGTTTGGTATTGTACTCAGTATGCTAATAATCCCTGGGATCACTATGTCCAGCTTATATCACAATGTTTCAATTTCAGTTTTCAGATCTTGATATTTTGTGATCTTTCCCCATTTTCATGTAGCACACTCCAAGGTTTCTGAGAAACAATATAATATACCAGGATTTGTTGTGGTCTGCCAGCAGCCTGCAGAGCTGGCAGCAGAGTCGAACAGTGAGGAGGCTGGGGAGGAACATGGGCCAGTCCTGGAGTCTGGGGAAGGTCCAAATAAGGGCTCTGCATTGGAGGCAGAGATGGGGCCAGGGACATCTAGGAGTGATGTATGGATTCCAGAGCCCCCAGAGTCGGACAGCAGAGGAACATGAGGAGCCTGTTCCTAGTGCACACATGCACAGACCTGCCAGAAAGTAAGAGCAGCTAAAGCAAAAGGGACAGCTCAGAGTTAAGGCCAGGATATGATTGGCTCCTCTCATAAGGGTTAAAAGATAAACAAAGGCACTTGGGCCTTTTGCAGGAAAGCAATGTTGCTAACTCTGTTTCCAGTAGGCATTTCTGGTTTGTTTCTGAACTCCATGGGGCTTTGCCAAGTAAGGACTTTGTCAACGTGTCAAAGAAGATAAAGGTTGGTGATTATGTGAAGGACTTCTCCCTAATTATTTTTTTTTTGCAACTAATTGGAACTCAGCTGGGAATTAACAGAATTCTCAACTGTTACAATAAAACAGGTTTTTTTGGGATTAATTGTGTGTGGTAATGACTCAGTAAGCCTAGGTCACAACAGGATTACTTTTGCTCAGCCTAATTCACCTCACAGGATTGTTGTTTCCCAACACATCAGGTGCTCATTTGAAAGGTAAAATGTACTTGAGTTCAAAATTATGATGTACATGGGTTTTCTATGATGTCTAAATTGTGCTACTCGTAACTCTCCCCCCGACAGTTAAGACAGTTAATGTCTGATTCTGACAAAAGCTTGAGTTTATACTGTATCTGAGTACCCATTGAAAAAAATCCTCATTTAATCCTAACCAGTAGTGAGAAGTGATTTATGTGCTTGAAATTTTAGAATTATCTGAGAGAAGTAATAGCATTTCAAGTGTTTAGAAGAGAATATACAAATATTTAAACAACTTTGATGTGAACAGGTGTTGCTTTGATGGATGAATGCTGTCCACATACAAATATTTGCAGTTGTCTCATTTGAGCACTTGAAGTATGCTTCTATTTTGGAATGGGACTGCCTGACTTCCAAAGCAAACACAATCTGTATATATATATATAATTTTATTTTTTGTTTAAGCAACTCCCAAACAGGAGACAAAATACCAAATGTCAAAGTTTCAGTTGCACATTTCATCCTTTTTAAGCAGCAACAGTATTGGGTGGCAAGATGCACAGCATGGTCAGTATTTCTAGGGTAGAAAGAATGAAAAAAATAT
>JANHFP010005902.1:5663-17206 GCA_032468135.1 Calamaria suluensis | reverse complement strand
GTCTCTAGATGGGACGGATGGTGATTTGGAGCATGTGATCGACCGACGGGTGAGGGGAGGGTTGGGGGGGTTGATTTACTGAGGGAAAACCCGGAACTCGCAGATCCGGGTTTTCCCAAGATCTGTCAGTATACCTGCTCTAATAAATGGAACTTTGAGAAAATGCTTGCCTCGGGGTTTTCAATTGGAGGAAGGGGTTTTCTGGAACACTGACAATTACCTGGTCTGCGTATTTCAGCTTCAGGCAGGATATGACCTGCCCTTCCAGCTCTGATTCCTCCTTGGCTTTACTCAGAATGCTCTGGCAGAATTTGGGGATGTCTGCTTTGCATGCCTTCCTGAGCACTGGATTCAGACGGTAATCTGCCGGAGAGAAAAGGGTTAAATTGGGTTTAAAAGATTCGCTGCCCCGGGAGAAATCTCTGCAGAGCTGTGCTGGGTTTACAAAGCAGCCTACAAGTGGAGTTGCATCCAAATGCTCTCTAATGGAGCAAATTACGAAGGTATAACCTGAAAGAAAGGTCTGGAATACAGTTCCTAAACACTTAAGAGACATTTTTTAAGAAGCAAATGTGCACAGATTATGACTACCAAAAAAAAAGTAAAAGCTTCACTGAACTGCAGACAATGCTTGCTGGGATCTCAAAAGACAAAGGTAATGGATGAATAAGATACTCTTTGTCTGGCTAAATGTGAATTCAAAATTACCACAATATTTTATGTTGAGTGAGACAGGCTAAGCCCCAAGTGGAATGGATTTTTTTCCATTGGGGGTTTTTTAATGGAAGGGGGAAGATTTCCCATTCAATGTGATCCAAGGCAAAATGAAATAAAATTATTTATTTTAAGCAAAGAAGAGCTCTCATGGTTTCAGCCCGTTCCAGCTGGGCAATGCAATGGACATCTTGCTAGAGAAAGTTGCTTTGGCTACCTAGTGTAGAATTCAGCAATCTCTCTCTCTTCCCCCTTCCCCCTCTCTCCTTCTCCTTTTTTTCTGGTTGTATGTTCAGCTTTTACTGAATTCATCTCTTTGCCTAAGGTCCCTCCCAGCCATGCTAGCTGAGATTCTTTCAACCAGCCGAAGTCCAAATTTGGGGCTTTCCATAAGCCAGGTAAATTCTTCTCTGAGCTACAACATTTCTACTTTTGGTCAAATATATTTAGTAAGTTGGAACCAAGTGCTTCTGTAGATTTGATGATTACATTTCAGTTAAATTTTGATATAACAAAATGCTCCGTATGGAGAAGACGGGTCGCTGATCCTCATAGGAATTTTTACTTGGAAGGCCAAGGGTAGATTTGAGCAGACATAAAATGCACACCCTACAGAAAAACAAGCATGACATTCTGCTCAGGCAAGCTGTGTGGGTGCAGTGATTTCAAATGCAGAGAGGTGGCTGGAAATCAGAGCACTCAGAGCTACACAATAAAAGCAAGCCTCACAAACAAATAATACACTCCAGAGCAAGAAAGCAGAGGAGCTTGTGTAAGGAACATGATGAAAGAAAAGTGTGGACTCCCTTTTGTAGGTTTTCAATTCACTTCAAAGCCCCGAACACAAGTTGTCCTGCCTGGCAAAGAGAATTCTCCCACGAATGAAGGCAGGCCGTCCTGTTCTGCTTCCACACAGCCCCAGACCGTTACCTGTGTTCTGGGTAATCTGGCGCTTTGTGATCATCTGCTTGCACTTGGGATCCATCACTTCGCTGTTTTTGTTCTGTTTCAAGCACTGCAGCATATTCTTTGCGTCTGCTTCTGGGCAGAACCTCTGCCAAGGGAGACGGAGAAACAACAACTCAGCAAGGAGAAACATTCCCCACACTTGGACATCTCCTCCAAGTAGGAAACAGTGCAGGAAGGCAAAGCCAATTCAGGGTAGAGAGCCTCCTGCCTGGACTAGCTTGGAGATCCAGACCAAGGACATGGAGCACTGGATCTCCCTGAAACGCCTACCCCATTTGTGTTCTCCCCGGTTGTATGGGGCCTGGTTTGAGAACCATCTCTGTTGGAGCAGAGCTCTCTAGAAGAGGATGACCTTCTTAAGAAGAGATACTCCACTGCCTGAGTGATCCTACCAAACGCTACAGACCTCAGATATGGAGTGTTAGGGCTCCCTATTGTGAGGGTCAGGAATGTAGGCATGAGTTCTGGAAGGATGGCTCAGAGGAGTCCCATGCCCTTTTTTTGGTACCTTCAATTCAATGTTGACTCCTGGTCCTATGCAATTTTCCCCCTTCTTTTTCAAACCATTTCTCCCTTCATCTGACAGGATCAAAACTCTGCCCCACCCACAAACAATCATACCTGAAAGAGATTTGGGTGCACAACTTGATGTATCACAAAGCTTTAATTTCAGATAGTGTTCATTTTTTCACCTTCCTTGGAAGTCAACTCAATGGCATTAAGAAGCCCACCCTCTTTCAACTCTTCATCCAACCCAATGGTACCGGAGACAAAGCAAGTGGTAGCCCTTGCTTAAGGAAACTCCAGCTCTCCTTTCTGCCATTTTGACTGAGGCCAATAAATTTATTGTCCTATTTAGAGATACTGGATTCTTTTTTCTCACAAACCAACACTGCAATAGTTCACAATCCTTACACAGAGGAAGTGAGGGATGAGGGCATCAAACATTCTGAGTCTTCCATGGCCATCCAATAACACCCCCCCCAGAAGCCTTAGTGGTGCTGTGCTTAGAATGCAGTATTGCAGGTTGACTCTGCCGACTGCCAAGGGTTCAATCCTGACCAGCTCAAGGTTGACTCAGCCTTCTGTCCTTCCCAGGTGGATACAATAAAGACCCAGATTGTTGGGGGCAAATAGGCTGACTCGTAGAGGGCTGTAAAGCACTGTAAACCATTATATAACTTTAAGTGCTATTGCTATTGTCCTTCTGTCCTTCCTTCCTCCACCCTCCTTCCCTCCCTGCACCGTGGCTAGAATGCAGCATTGCAGGCAAACCCTGCCCACAGCCAGGAGTTCAATTCCTGACCAGCTGAACATTGACTCAGCCTTCCATCTTTTCAAGGTGGGTAAAATGAGGACCCAGATTGTTGGGGGCAACAGGCTGTCTCTTTTTATATAAATTATGATGAACAAGTAGTTACACCCATTTGTTTAGTGACCATTTGTAGTTACAACAGCACTGAAAACAATGACTTATGACCACTACATGCACTTATGACCATCACAGCATCCTGATGGTCACAGTGTTAGGTTAGAAAAACTGCTCTATGTTGGTTTATTTTCATTTAGAGGTTTACTTTAAGACGTTGTAGCGTATAATTAGGTTAATAATATAATTGCCTTGTAGCAAAGAACTATATTTAAGGAGAAGAATAAACTAGTTGATTCTCTTGCTTGCTGTATTCTTTTGCCTAGCATTCTCTTGCTTGATGTATTGCTTAGCCTGAATGTATTATCCTGATTAACTGATGAGTGTATTGTGATCTGCATGCTTGTGTGCTTGTACTGTATTATAATGCAAGATAAGAGTATATCGGTATTAGTAGCTTGAGATATTATGGATACTGATGACTGTGTGTATATATTGTAAATATAAATCTATTTTATAACACTGTGTTGGTTACTGACTCGGAGCTTGACTCTTAATAATTCATACTTCCTATGTGCACAGTTCTTCTGCTAATATCAACACACAGGACCAGAATTTGGGCACTATTTAAGAGAGTTACAGCATTTTGGGGTCCTGGGATCTCCACCTGCAACTTCTGACAAGAAGCAGCAAAGAAGCCAGATTCACTTAACAACCATGTGAATCACATAAGAACTGTGGCAAAACATCACAAAATCAGACCCGACTCATTTAACCACCACCTTGCTTAGCAATGGAAATTCTGGCCCCAATTATGACTGTAAGTTGAGGACGGCTGTTTGACACAGAAAACAGTGTGGTTACTACAGACCTCTTGCTTATTTTCCAACCCTTTTGCTGCATTCAACGTAATTATTCATCAAAAGGGACAAGAATTAGGACAGAAGATCCAGAAGAACATTTCACTCTTTCTGACTGGAAGGAGAAAACACTTTCTGGGAGCTCTAACAAATTAGTACCACTTTATTAAGCCTTAGTAAGTCCACACCTGGAATACTGTGTCCAATTTTGGTCACCATAGTACAAAAAAGATGTTGAGACTTTTTTTTTGGGGGGGGGGGAAGTGCAGAGAATAGAGCAGAACAGAGCTGAGAATAAGCTGGAAGGGACCTTGGAGGTCTTCTAGTCCAGCCCCCTGTTCAAGCAGGAGAACCTATACTAGACAGCAACTAAGATGATTAAAGGCTTAAACCATAGGAAGAACAGTGGCAGGTTTTGGGTTTGGCTAGTCTGGAGGAAAGAAGGACCAGGGGTGACATGAAAGCGGTGTTCCAGTATTTGAGGGGCTGCCACAAAGAGGAGGGGGTCAACCTATTCTTCAAAGCACCAGAAGGAAAGACAAGAAATAATGGATGGAAACAAATGAAGGAGAGGAATTCAGGAGAAACTTCCTAACAGTGAGGACCAGTGGAACAGCCTGCCTCCAGAAGTCAAGGGCGCTTCTCACTGGAGGTTTTCAAGACAGCCACCTAACTGAAATGGCATAGGGTTAGGGTAAGGGAGCTTGGGTGCATGCACACACTTTGGGCCTAAAAGATTCGCCATCACTGGTGTAGGGTCTCCATCTTAAACAGGGGGTTGGATCAGAAGACCTCCAAGGTGTCTTCCACCTCTATTCTGGTTGACTGAAATCAGATTACAACATTAGAACATTCAGTGGCATGTCAAGTTGTCTACTTTTCCTCCCAAATGCCCAGCCCAAGACGTTCCTGGGGCAAGGACTGTTCACCTTTACCTTGATCATCTGCTTACAGACCCGCATGAGGGTGTAATCCAGCTCTGGATCCATCATCTCTGTCTCTTGGAGTTTGAAGACTTTTTGGTGGCAGCGGCTGGTCAGCTGTTTCTTGTTTTCTTTCAAACACTCAATGATCTGCAGGGGGAGGAGGAGGAGATTAATAAAACATTGAGGAGCACTGACTGTAGGAGGGCAGCACTGGTGAAAAAGAACCGGGATTAGGTGAAAGACTCTTCAGTCAAAAGGCATTTTGGTAAGAAGACCATCGAATCCCAGCCCAGCCCAAGATCGGCCCTTGCAAGGCCTGGACTGAAGGAACCGGTTGCACAGATGTCATCATTGTTTCTAAAACCTGGTCCTTGAAGATGCACGGACTTCAACTCCCAGAATTCCACAGTCAGCCATGCCTTCATCTTAAATTAGCCAAGGTTGAGAAACACGAGGTGCCATTCTTAAAAAGTTTTAGTAGCAAAATTTTTAACTTGAGAACAATCAAAACTAATTTAAGAGGCAAGAAAGAATTTGAAACGAAGCCAGTTCTACCACCAGCATGGTAATTTCAAAATGAACGTTTTCAGCAACTGGTTGTTATAGAAGCACTATTACAAAGTATTCCAGAATATTGCTCAACCCATGTCCCTTGTTCCAAGCAGAAGCAACGAGAGAGAAAAGGCAGGTTAAGGCATCTTCAGCTTTGGCTACACTCCAGAAATTAACAGAAAGGGCTAAGGCAAAAAAGCAAGTCTGTTTATATTTTTAATTCAAATGAAACAGAGTTATCATAAATGCACTGTGGTCATTTTAAAACTATGCTATTCTATCGCAGGCACAATCCAACAGCAATTTGTGGAAGCTTTGTAAATCACGTCCAAACTTAAAAACATGGCATACAGATTAGAGGCTTTGTATTAGCCTTGTTTATCATATAGTCATCATTCGGTGACATGAACAGCATGTAAATTTGATAACTACACATATACTGTACATACATGCTCTCAATTAGCAAGTCTCACAAGGGCTCGGAAAGGCAAGCTCAAATCCAGCTCAGGCACCACTGCTTTGCAATGAAATATATGAGGAGTGGAGACCACAGACATTACACCTTGGAAATAAATGGATGAACGTGCACACAAACACCTGTGAATACATCTATATAAGCTGTCATCACCTGGGCATTGCCATAGGGAACATTCTGGCAGTAGTTCTTGATGTCAATTTTACATGCATCGTGAAGATCTGGTTCCAGACGGATATCTTCAGTCTGCAAGACAAATTCAGATCCAAAGAAAAATATGAAACAGGAGCAGCCATTGAAGCTCAGAGAAAACTGGTAGCTTTTTTATTCAGACCAAACCACAGTCACAAAGCACTCTGTGCTCTTCAAGATCCCACGAAACCCTTTAACTGACTCCCGGTTCTGCGGGAGGCTGGAGGGAAGGATGACATGCATTCAAAGCACTCAGACTTAGCGTTAACATGCAGCATAAAAGCATTATTTAGGACTGAGCTCTCCCCAGCTGCCTTCCAGTAGGAGTCTGAGTTGGGCCTAAGCCCTGCCTCAGAAACCTGCCAGGAAAAGTTTCTGTGACTGGAGGGATCAGACTGGGCAGCCCCCTGGACACTCAAGAAGACGGCCTTCTTGTGGCAAAGAAGTCCCAGAGTGAAACACAAACTGAGGCAGAGGATAATTAGGGGAAAACACGTCAGCAATGAGTGGCAATCTGTGTTTTTAACCGGCATCCCACCAGATTCCCCCAGAAACCTCCGCCAGACAGCAGCCAGGCCCGTTTACCATTTCCAGCTCCTCCACCCGCAGCTGCTTGCGGCATTTCACAGAGACCCGGTGCTCTTTGGCATCCTGCAGGGTATCATTGCGCACCGTGGTGCTCAGGCAGATCACCACGTCCACCCTGAAGAAGAAAGAAGCATGATGTCTCCCCAGACCAGATGAAAGGCCGACTAGGCTGCCCCAAGCTACGGAGGAAAACCACAGACATACTTTTTCTTGATGTTGGGACACAACTTCAGCACATCTTCCTTGCAGGCCATTTTAAATTTGTAGGAGAACCTGAAATCCTTCATTTGGATCTGAACAAGAAAAAAAGAAAAGTGAGCAGAGAGCATCAGTCCTCAACTCCCCTGAATGTCTCCCCTCCAGTCTAGCAACATTGTGGTGGAGAGAAGTAGAACTTCTATGCGGACCATGAAAAGTGATGCCATTGGCCAGTCTCCAGTTAATAGCCATGGAAATAAGGACCATCTGGAAGGAGAGGCTGGTTTGGAGAGAGTAATCACTGCAAGGAAGCCAGGAAGTCTTGAAGAAAGGGACCACAAGGAGCCCACTTTCTATTAACTGGCGTGACTCTGTCAATTTGAAAGAAGGGGGCCAGTCCGGTTCTTAGTCCTGGCAAAGCTCAAATTCTTTTTGGCTCAGCCTTTGTTAGATCTCCTTCTTCAGGGAAAGCCTCCCCGCCCTACACAGTCTAGCAGGGACAGGATGCTCCAGGTGCCCATCCTGAAAGAAACTGGGGAGTTGGGCAGCTCCCCTTCTCTGGAACAGCTGACTCTCCAGCAGAATGTACTCCTAGGTTTCTAGGAAAATGGAGAAGGCTGTCCTTTTTAAAGACAACAATTGGGCAGGAAGGCCTTCCAAGTGATGGCAGTAGTTAAGGCGTATCATTCTTATTAGTATTCTGTGGATGCTTTTACACAGATATGCAATCGGTCCCCTGGAGTTGATGGAACTGGCAGCATAGGAACGGCTGTGAATAACGAATAAAACGGCTGTACTCACTAGCTGGAAATGCGTAACTCCAACTGCACACTTCTCATTCATCTCCTTCTGATGCTTATTCTGAACGAGACACTCCATGAGGTCTCCAGAGTCAATTTGGTTGTCTGCCATTTCCTGCAGGGGAGATGGAACAATTAGGGGCATGTAATGACCGTCTGGCAGAAACTGGCTTCCTTCTTGGCAGCTCCCACTGTCACATGAAGGAAGGTATAGATCATAATTTGGAAAAATCTCAAGAGGTCTGCACAAACTCAACTATCACCTTAGAAGGTGAGGGAGAAATAGCCAGTCTTCGCCCCAGAGCAATCTAGCTGCCCTCGGTCGTATTTCCTCAACTCAGCACATCAGCCGCTAATTCCATTTGCACTTGGCACTGCCAAGCGCCCTCCGCCAAGGGAATTAGAAGCTGCAATGCAGCGCACATCCCGGGGAGGGCAAACTGGGGGAAGGTGTAGTGCAAGCGGGATTAAATTTTATATAGAGCATAGGATAACAGAGCTGAAAGGTGCCTTGTAGGTCATCTAGTCCAACCCCCCGCCCAAGCAGGAGACCCTACACCATTTCTGACAGACGGCAGTCCAGGCTGGCATACAGGTAGCTTTTGACTTATGACCACAATGGAGCCCAAACTTTCTGTCGCTAAGTGAAACATTTGTTAAGTGAATTTTGCTTTACTTTACGACCTTCCTTGTCACAGTTATTAAATGAAGCACTGCAGTTATTAAACTAGTAGCACTGTTGTTAAGTGAATCTGGCTTCCTCACTGACTTTGCTCATTGGAAGGTCACAGAAGATGACCCCGTGTGGCCCCCAGGACACTGCAACCGTCACAGATCTGAACCAGCTGCCAAGCATCTGAATGTAAATCACGTGACTACGGGGATGCTGAAATGGTCATTAAGTGTGAAAAATGACCACCAGTCACTTTTTTTCAGTACCGTCGTAAACTTTGATCACTAAACAAACCGTTATAAGTCGAGGCCGACCTGTATTTATTTTATTTTATTCCAAAATGCTGGTTTCACTTGGCTCCATTATGCAGAGTACCAAAGCAGCACCGCACGAGTATCGTCTCCACCTTCTGACAAACATCTGCCACCTTGAGAGACTGTGACCAGTGCTGAGTAAACCATTTCAGTTACATTCTCATAGCAAGACACCCCTTCCTCAGGCGTGGGGGGGGGAGAATATGGAGAGGAAGGTTGAAAAGAAACTGATCTAATAAGGATGATGGTTCCAGGCATCATCTGCCTGCTCTTCTAGCTCCATCTGGCACCCAAATGATCCACTATAACAGGGGTCTCTAACCTTTGGCAACTTTAGGACTTGTGGACTTCAACTCCCAGAATTCCTCAGCCAGCTTTTTTTGAAGTCCACAAGTCTTAAAGTTGCCAAGATTGGAGACCCCTGCACTATAATATAAAACAGCAGATTATTTCCCCCCCTCTGCTATGCAGGTAAGTATTTCCAGTGCATTTTACTAGACTGCAGTTCCTTACTCACATTCCCTCAGCTGTTACAATACGTATACTCTGAGGGAGATGGGCAGTTTAGAAGTAGGAAATAAAAATATAAGAGGACTCTCACAGATTTTTCAGCAATTCCTTTGCAATAGTTCTATTAGTCTTCTTTCAGAGAGACTAATCAGGCAGCTAACAAAATCCTGAATCTGGAGGCAGGGAGGGGGGATGGGACCCCAGCTCTCCTGACCTGACTTCTCCAGTCTGGCACCTTGCAGATAGGAAGTGACTGCAATTTCCAGAATCCCCCTGTCTCCAGGATATTGGCGGCCATCTCTCTGTGCAAACTGCTGCCAATCAGCAAGAGCCGAACACTTGCAAATTACAGGGATTCCAAGAAAGAACACTTAACAGGAAGGGGCATCAGGAGAAATCTATCTTGATGGAAAAAGACCAGGGGTGAAATGCTACCGGTTCAGGTCAGTTCACCCAAACTGGTAGTAAAAAAATATATTAAAAAAAGTTCCAACAATCAGCTGAGTGATGCATATTGGAAACCCCCTCCCCTTTTTCTTTCTTTTTTTTTACTTTTTAAAGCATTTTTCTAATAAAAGTTCTCCAGAACTGGAAGTTAAAAATGCTTTAAAAAGTAAAGAAAAGAGTTCTGACAATGGAGCATCGCTCAGCTGATCGGAGGTTTTTGGATTTTTTTTTTACTTTTTAAAGCATTTTTACTACCTTATTCACCCAAGTTGGGAATAAAAAAATACTTTTAAAAGGTTTTTTAAAAGGTTCCCACGATCACGCGTCACAGCTGATCTCCCCCCCAATGCTGTTCTACTTACCTTCCCAAGCCTCCTTTTGGCACGCACTGCATGTGTGCGCACACAGCTTGTGTTTGGAGTGCCCTGTACATGCATGTGCAGTGCGCATTTGGTGCACATGCGCAGCCAGCAAACCAGTAGTAAACCAGTTCAGATTTACCCACTGGAAAGGACTTTACGTTAACGTGGCCAAAGCTATGAGAGAAAAGAATCACTTACATGGCAGAAGGTCTGGATGATGGGTTCACATGCTCTCATCAGCAAGGCTTCTATCTGGATATCCTGTCAGAGGAATCCAGAAACAAGCCAGTTCACTCTAGCAATGCCCAATTTTTAACAAAAACGATGCTCTTAGATACTTAATACTTCTGGTTCCAATACTGGCAATTGAAATGATAATGAAATAGTTACCAGCCCATAAATACTGCAGGGAATGCCAGAGACGATAGTAATGTTATGCATGTAATGTTCAATTGTCCTCCTACGAATTAAAAACCATCTTTATTTCCCATTCTCATAACATCTCTTTGTTTTCCTGCACAACTAGACAAGGATGGTCCCCCATCCACTAAGTTTACCTATTAATTCTCTTTTTATAGAAAATTGCTTTCTCCACCCGACCCTCTTGTAGCATCTCCCCTGTTCAATCTGATAGTTCTTCATTCTACTTTATGTGGGAATATCTGAACATCTGTGCCAATCCCACTACTTTTCCTTAAGCATCTCAGCAAACATTGCAGCATGTGCAAATGTTACATTTCCACAGGCTGCAAATAAATGCCCCCCCTTTTTTTTCCAGTCAGCTCATAATATCACAAACCTTGCACATCACAATTTGTCCTGTCCTTGCATTTTCATTTAAGTTGTTTAAGGCACAACCAATAGGAAAGCTTTTATTTCTTTTTGTTTCTTCTCAAGCACTCGGATTAAGCCAAGTATGTATGTTAAGCTTGAGAAAAAAAGCAAGAGACTTCCCCACTTAATTCTCTCTGCTTACTCAATCGATGAAGTGACTTCCTGGAAACTGGCTACTTGATATTTTTGCTAATTATCTGCAGCAGCCTCTGCTTTCTCAGCAAGAAGATATCACTCAACAAAAAACTAATGTATAGATATAAAAAGTAACATAAACAAGGCAGGGAAAACATGCAGAGCATAACGTCTGGAATTCTATTTTTTGCTCTATAGCCAGAATCTGGATTCATTCCACTTTGGAATTCAGATTTTCTTTTCCTGACTTCTTCCACCATATCAAGTTTGGTTCCCATTCCTTTCCAGGATTTTTTAAAGAGGTACAGCACTGATGGACAGAAACTGGACCAAACCTCTTCCCATAATTTCTCATTTTGGATTGGAAACAGTTGAAGGCAAAGGCTAGCCACACCTTGCTTATTTGTTAATAGATTTGTCTGACTAACTGCCACAATTCACAGGAATAGCAGCTTTTGGTGATTTCTCAAGGTCTAACCATTCTAGACACTGGAAGATAAAGAGCAGTTTGCAGTCCACGGACAATGACTCAAAGGTCATTCCTTTAAATTCCTTTAAATTGGCAGCAGTACGATCATAGGCAGTTCCGAAATTGGATTGCACAGAGATTTAAGGATATAAGTGC
>JANHFP010005900.1:8432-22978 GCA_032468135.1 Calamaria suluensis | reverse complement strand
GACTGACAATAGCCCAACAATGGAAACTTCCAGACTTACCATCAGAAATTACCATTTACCAAAAGAGTTACCAATGTGTGGAAGCAAGTAAACTATCCTTAAAGATGAAAGGCAAAATGGAATCGGACTATTACAACATATGGACAAAGTGGTATGATTGGATGAAACAGAAAATAACCGTAGGAGGACGATGAGAAAAGATGATTGTTTAAATATATACAGAAGATAAACCATGTTTTTCAGCTTTAACATAAAACAAAGAAAATTTAGTTTAATATCTAAGTTGTTTTTTAAATATAGGATGCAGGAATAGAAATGAAATATTTAATCATGTGTTCGTTTGTGCATGTATTCTATGTTTTGTTTTGTTTTCTATCTGTTTTTTGTTTTTATGTTTTTAATATTTAAAATTTAATAGATTATTTTTTTTAAAATTACATAAATTAGATAAATATTTGGAAATATGTTCTGAGAATACTTATTTATGTAAGGACCGAAAGTTTCTGTACCAATATTTCATTTTAATTAAAGTGTCTCATTTCCTCCTTTATCTCCTTTAAACTGGCCCATGATTTGTTCACATATGTTCATATTTTTTTTAATTTGATATTTTTATTTGAGATGTACATATACAGACAGATATTTATATACTGATGCATTTTCTTTAAAATATTCTTTTATAGTTTGGAAGAACAGAAGTAATTGACAATACTTTGAACCCAGATTTTGTAAGAAAATTTATAATGGATTACTTTTTTGAGGAGAGACAGAACCTGCGATTTGATTTGTAAGTTTACTAATAAACTTGGATTTTGATAATATAAGTGAATTGATCTATCATAATAGTACAGATAGCTATTTTATCAGTAAACTACTTGCATTAGATAAGTCATATTTTATTATTTATTATAGCAGTTTAAATTGTAATGAAGTGCTGAATTGATTTTGAAAAACAGACTGCAATAAAAATCTTATGTGAAAAATTATTTTCTAAAATCCTAGTTTTTGATATTTTATAGTCTATTTCCAGGTTAAGAAAGTGTAAAGAAAGGCAGGTCAGGATGTATCATTTTATCAGGAATTAACTTACAAATAACTGCAGAAATTATTTCTTATATCTCACAAAAATGTAGCAGATAAATACATGAAATCATATTACACTCTGTTGTTTCGTCTGCCAGAAGATAAAGACAGTTTAAATAATGAGAGTCAGAAATGAACTCTATGATCTTACTGCCCAATGCTTATTTTATTATTTATTTTATTTATTTAATTTCTATACACAGGTTTGCAGAATTAAACTCAGAAACCTTGCCAAAATCTTTTTTATATAGTCAGTTTTGGCAGAGTATATTTCCCAAATTGAAAAATTGAATAAAAATACCTCAAAAATATTTTTCTGGATAAATAAGTATAAATAAGACTTGGAGTGTCTAATTCTAACTTTGTATGAGAAACTTAGAATGTTCAAAAGCACATTCTGTCTGCAGACAATGTACTGGTTGGGGGGTTTTTTTACTTAAAAAGGCAAGTTTAAGCATATTGATTTTGCTTGGACCTGAAAGCTCTTTTCATCCCAGTAGTTTTTGTTAACATCAAAGTAGTTTCAGGTCTGCCTCTAAGGTAAAATAACAAAAAAAAAAAAAATAGTTATTGTCATAAGATATTCTCAATCACAAATCTTCTAAAATGCAATACATGAGTTGGTTCATATTGGTAATTCAAATGAATATGTTACTTATAGTAGAGACTTTTCTCAAAGTTTGCATTCTCATGCAAGAATTTCTTACAGTTCCTGATTTATTTTGAATATCTGTGGTGAATTATGTTAGTTCATGCTGCCTGCGGCATGTTCCTTTTTACATCATTTAAATATGAATAGCTAAATGCAAATTTCAACATGAGGTGGTAAACCAAGTTTTGCTGTCACATATCTTTGTTTATATGATAAATAAAGAATGTAAGTTTGATGCCACATCACAATCATTTATCATTTGTTTTGCTTGATTATTTAAGAAAAACAAACAGAAATAAATGAATAACCATATCCAAGTATTGTTTATCAACATTTAAAAGTACGTACTATTTGAGGGTACTATATATAGGAGTCACGGTGGCACAGTGGTTAGAATGCAGTACTGCAGGTTAATTCTGCTGACAGAATTAGGTCAGGATTTTGATTATCTCCAGGCTGAAAGTTGACTCAGCCTTCCATCCTTCTGAGGTGGGTAAAATGAGGACCCAGATTGTTGGGGGCAATAGGCTGACCTTGTAAACCACTTAGAACGGGCTGTAAAAGTGCTGCGAGGTGGTATATAAATCTAAGTGCTATTGCTATTGTTAATAGTGCCCATCATCTGGAACAGCATTCCCCCAGTTTCAAATTGCTCCAAGTATCCTATTCTTTAAACTAGACCTGAAAACCTGGCTATTTCCAATAGTAGGTGCCCAATGAGGGAGAAGGCAGAATTTTATCTATGTATTAGTGTTTTAGTCCCTGGATTTTTAATACCTTTGGGGCTTTTACTGTTTTGAATGCTGTTTTTCTAGAGTCGTGAAAAGATGAATGTTTGTAAATGTTTGTAATTGACGTATGCAATAAACCCTTCAGAGTGAAATGTATTTTTGTTGTAAATGTATATGTGTTTTTCAATGCAGATGTGCAATAAACACTATCTGTGGGCCATATGTGGCCAGTGATCACTCCTCTCATACATAGACTGCCCAGGCCCTTTCTCCTGATTCAGTGGATTTTTTATCTTTTTGTTTTGGCATTTTGAGCGATAGTGCAGCAAAATGGGTTGCATAATATTTGTAGAGGCAAATTTATAAGACAGCATTTTATCCCTTGTAAAATGTTAAATCATCTGAAAACTTGAGATCCTAACTCCATCCAGGTTTTTTTCAAGCTTTTATCTTTTTTAATGTATTTCCTGTGAGGTTTGTAATAAAGTTGTGAAGCAATGCTTAAACAGACATTATAATCTTAGCAGAGTACCAATCAGAAGACCAAAAAAATAACTTCATAATTACCAAACATATCATTTATATTCTGTCAAATGCACTGGAATGCCAGTTAGAAACAGGGATTTCTGCTTGCTTCTTACGTGTGCTATGCATGTATTTTTTTATATCACTTTTTTTTTTGGCTGGCTTTTCATTTTGGAGATACATAATTGATTTAATCCCAGGGTACAAAGTTAAGATAAACCTGGAAAGCAGATTTCTCACATAGTAGCTTTTATCTTGTTGATTGTCTCTAAGCTAGCTTTGGAAAACAACTCCAGGATGTCCTTGAATATTTTTGCTTGAAAATATGAAATAAATCTATCATTTCTTTGTAGGTATGATGTTGATTCTAAGAGTCCAAACCTTTCAAAGCATGTAAGTGTGTTAATTTAATGTTACAAATTTATTCATATAATATTCTCTATTAATTGGGAATCTGGGAGCCAGTTGAGTATAGTGATTAAGGTTCCAGGCTACAAATTCGTCTCAACTTAGGCACAAAGGTATCTGGGTGGCTTTGGATCAGTCATCCTCTCTCAGCTGTAGGAAGAAGGCGATGATGAACCACTTCCCAAAATGTTGCCAAGATAACCTGCCCAGGCAGCCTCCAGAAGTCAATACTGAATGAAAACTGGAATGAAATTCACAAGAAAGATACTGAGGTGGGGATGAAGTGAGATATTGGAGCAGGTAGTTGCTACCTTATATGTCTTTTTAAAAAGGAGCAGCTCCTACTTTATTTTCAGCTAAAGTGTAGTAATATGTTCCATTCAAATTAGCAATATTTTATTATTTATATTTATAGCTAGATTTAATTATTTTAATTATTTTAAATTGTATAATATGTGTTTTAATTTGCTGTCAACCGCCTCGAGTCTTCGGAGATGGGGCGGTATATAAATTGAAATAATAAAATAAATAAATAAAGTAAATAAATAAAGAAATAATAAAATAAATATCTGTAGCAAACTTCATATACATAGTTGGAAAGGTTTGAGAGCAATGAGTATGTACAATGAACTCTTGACTTACCTATGGTCATTCTGTGCTCATAAACTAATCCTTGCTTCCAGACAGAATTAGTTTTGTTTATTAATCTCATCTTTGAAGTGATCCTGAGTGACTTCATTTAATTATTCCTAATTATGATTTTATAATAAATTGTTCATAAGTATTGCATTTCCTATGCTGATAAATGTAGCAAATATGGATGGAATACTGCAGATGGATCAATGTCTAAGCTCCATAACCTTGTGTGATTTTCAGGATTTCTTGGGACAAGTGTTCTGTACATTAGGAGAGATCGTTGGGTCACAAGGAAGCAGATTGGAAAAACCAGTTATGTAAGCACATTTTTAATGATCCCAATGTAGTAGCACTATGTTGTTACA
Organism: Calamaria suluensis; assembly: GCA_032468135.1. Lineage (NCBI taxonomy): Eukaryota > Metazoa > Chordata > Lepidosauria > Squamata > Calamariidae > Calamaria > Calamaria suluensis. The sequence continues at coordinate 18,578 of JANHFP010005900.1, read as the reverse complement.
AGCCCAATGTTGTTTGCATAATATTTTCATAATGTTTATTTGTTCTCACAATGTTGACCTGAAACTGATAGAAGGGAATATTTGTAGCTCAGGGTTGAACAGTGGAGTCCTTTGTGCTCTCTGAACTTGATGGTTTTCTTGCAGATGTTTTATTACCAAACTAGGCAACATCATCAGCACTGAAAATAAGCAAGTTCAGGTAGCACCAAGGGCTCTACTGATCTGAAATTACAGCTAATCATTATACCCCCATATATGTGTTTGTCTGTGTGTGTGTTTTCTCATTCAAACAGAGGGGACTTTTTCATTTTCAACCCTGTAGGTATAGAATATTCTTCCAACATGTACATTATTTCCTCTCCAATTAAATTCAATTGTTGAGTTGGTTTTGGATGTATGATACCTTTGTATTGGTTTTTAAAACTATATAGTTTTTAAAACTATATTGTAAAATAGAGCTGCCTGAAATACACTTACATGAAGAATTTAAATATCTTAAAATCAAACATTTAAAAATATTTTTCTTTTGTCATATATTACATACATATAGCATTATATAAATGTATATAATGTCAAAAAATCAGAAACAAGAGTACTTCTCCCTAGATAAGTATACAGTCCTACTGCTATGAAATAAGTGTTTTATATAAGTTGAATTGTAAAAGTAAGATATCTGTTTGGCAGATTGAAACTTCCTTGGTGGAACCTGGTTGCCAAAGCAAAAATGGCTGGTCGAAGTAGCCTGCAGAAGTGTGTATTTGTTGTTGGAGGGAGAGTAGCTGTGCTTTTATTTGGAATGACTATGTATTGTTGCATACATATGCTTTGGTGTGGCATTATACATTGCTGTAGCACTGTGTGTGATACCTTTGTTTATTATATTTATGCCGCCTATTTCATTCTGCAAAGTGACCCTGGTACATATTGCTGCTTATAATGTATGCTTATAATTTATAGTCATTTGTAGTGGCTGGATATCTTTTCAAGTGCTGTACAGGTAGTCCTCATTTAGTGATTGACTCATTTAGTGCCCAATGGAATGGAAATCAAAAAGTAACTTTGCAGCCAGACTTCATATTTATCACCTTTGCCGATCTGTAGAGCAAAGGAGAGCTAAGTACAGGTAGTCCTGGACTTATGACCATTGGTACTTTTGGGTGTAGATATTAACTCCCTTCATTCACTGAATGAAGTGTGCCCTTGCAACAGCCCCATGGTCAAAAGTACACCTTTGCAACAGCCCCATGGACATGCAATTAAAATTTGGGCACTTGACATTTGTGCCCCACTCAATCACCCTGCAACTCATCCCACCTTTTTATCTTTCCCCATCTCAGACACCCACCAACATGCATAAAGTTACTATGTATCTGGAGGACTCAGCCTGCTCACTGGCTACTTATTCCTACCTCATCCTGCCTGGGAAGCCCAGCCCCTCTCGCCAACCCACCATGCCCTGGAGGCCTGGGCCTTCTCCCCACCCAATCACTCCTGGCTCCACTTACTTTTGACTTTTTTCAGTAACTCTGCAGGCTGAGCCAATGCAAGGCTAGAAAGCTAGCAATTGGGATCTTGGTGAAGGCTAGAAAGACACTTTCTACTCTTTTTAGCCTTCAAAGAGATCAATGGTCACTAGGTTTCTAGCTACACCTCCCATTGGCTGGGTGGGCCTGTTAGAAGCTGCAGACAAAGACAAATGTAAGAGGACCTGGATATGGTGAGGTAGGTAGAAAACGCGGGTCTTCTGACCTGAAGCAGGTTTCTGCATGCTGCTTGATCCCTATAGTCAGCCAAGACTTCCCAGCCTATGGCAAGTTTCCACACACCAGTAAGCGCTGGACTTCCCAGGTCTCCCCATCTCCTGAAGTTGTTGAGTGAAATCGTGGTATCTCATTTAACAACTACTTCACTCAACAACTGAGGTTCCAGTCCCATTTGCAATCATAAATTGAGGATTATCCATAAGATTATAAACACAGTCACTTAATGACTGACTTGCCAGTCCCAATTGTGATTGCTAAATGAAAACTATAATGTTATACCAAACTTAGTGCTTATATATACAGGGCTCTTGCATGTTGTCAGCACGTAGGAAGTATTTGCTGGCTATCTATATTTGTGTTTTCTGCATGCCTGCACATCCTTATTTCCTATGCTATACTGCTGTTTTTATGCAGTATGTTTTCATATGTTGCAGTGTTTGTATATACAACTTATACACAGTGTACATAATAATGCATGTTTCAATGCTGTTTTCCCTTGTTTACTGCCACATTGTAATCTTAATCTCAATTTGCCTGGGGCATGCTCCTAAATTTTGCTTTGTATATTTTCATAGGGCATTCTTCTCTGTTTTGTTGTTGTTCTTGCTTGCTTTGCTTGTTGCATGTGTTTGGTTATGTCTGAAAGAAGGATTGGACTGAGTAGTCTGACTTTGTGTTAATTTTCAGTTTTTGTCTTGCACCCCTTTGTGCTGCTTACATCTCTTCTGAGACCACTGCTTATATTCAGTTGCCTTGTAGCCGTTACGATAATATATTATATGGCAGAGTTACTGAAAATCCCTTCTCAGCCTTAACTTCCCATCATTGAAACGAACAAAAAAATTCCCTTGAATTACATTTTAAGACATTGGACAAATTGTGGATATAAAGAAGTATCCAAGGGTTTTGAAAAACTTATATTATGAAGACGGATGGGGAATATAGGGCTTTTATTCATCCATTTATCTGAAAAGTAACAGATGTTGACAGATATAGTGAGTCAGGCAGTTTGCCCACCATAGTAGAAGAAAAGTGACCATATACTGTTCTCCCTTCCATGTATTTCTAAGATCTTATTGATTTATTGGCTTTCCCTAAAGGTTGTACCAAGTAGTGATTTATTATAGATAATGTATCATATGGGAGTGAGGGGGGCGGTGGCTCAGCAGTTAAGATGTTGTGCTTGTTGGCTGGAAAGCCGGGAGCCCAACATTTGAGACCCGAGCACCATATAACAGGGTGAACTCGCATCCTTGTCCCAACACATACCAACCTAGCAGTTCAAAAGCATACAAATGCAAGTAGATAAATAGATACCACATTGGTAGACAGTAACAGCGCCCTGTGACATCATGCTGGCCACATGACTACAGAAATGTCTTTGGACAGTGCTGGCTCAATGGCCTTGAAATGGAGATGAGCACCACCCCTATAGTCAGCAACGACCAGTGGAGTAAAATCTGCAGGGATTCTTTTATCTTTACTTTTAATGTATCACTCATCTATTACATATGAGGATGTGTTATGGTCGTTAAGGTTCTCACATCTACTCTGAATTAAGTACATTACTATATATATATGCACTCTTCCTTAATTGAAGAACATTTTCTCTGACTCTGCTTAATGTGAGTAGGAAAGGCTGTTTTGTGTAATCACATTATCATTACTATGGGTTGTTGTTTTGTTTTTTAATTTAAAATTTTCTTTCATAGTCATTTGAATGTAAATAAAGCACTTCTGATATGTGAAGCACAGTATAAGTGGTGTGAATTGTGAACAATATTCAACCTACAATACATGCTCCCACTTTTTTAAAACTAGTGTTGCTTTTAAAGGGGAAAAATCTTCACTTTAAAGAAAAAGACTGTGTCCCAGAAAGCAGAAAAAAATGCTAAATTAACATCCATTATTTCTCTGCCATATAAGGTGTGGACCTACCCTGCTACGTTTGCTTGAAAGTTCTCTGTGATCCTATCTTAGTTGATAAGCTCTAAATGCTCCTTTTTGAAGCCTAGGGAAAAAATTAAATTCAAGGAACTGTAGGTCATTATTGCATTGCCTTTCTGCTTTCTTTCCTATCCTTTCAACTAGGGAAAAAGTGCATGTGTTAATACTATTGAACTGTACATGAAAGAGCAAACAAGTCTGATAAAAATTATCTAGTGTTCTGTTTGTTTGGAACCTTTCTTTACATTTATGATTTTTTTAACAGAGGAATTCCTGGGAAGAAATGTGGCACAATAATACTGACAGCAGAGGAACTGAACTGTTGCCGGGTAAATTTTTTAAAAAATTGGTTCACTGTGTAGCATGACCAGTCATTCTCGTATCAGCTCAACCTTACATCAAAGGATTGTTGTGGGGAAAAGTAGAAGGAAGCTAATGGATGAAAGATAGGGAGGAAGGAACAATAGAAAGTGTTCTCTAATAGTTAACTGGAATCAATAAAAACACTTTCCCCTTTGACTGTAATTCATTACAGTGGCAACCAATTCCCTAAAAAGATGATGGCACTCTAAAGTTAAAAAGATTTTAGAGAGGAGACTCACTAGAACACGGGTGGCAAACTCGATTTCATTGTGGGCTACACAGGGTTGTGTTTGATCTTGGGGAGCTGGGGTGGGTGTGGCCAGGTTGGGCATGGCTAGCTCGATGTCACTCCTGTCGGGGGCACAGGTGGTGGCCTGAGTACTCTGCCAACAAAAACAGGCTTCCGAGATTAGTTTTCAGCTCCAACAGCCTCCTGCAACCCTCTGCCAGTGAAAATGGAGCTTGGGAAGGCTGCATGCAACCCTCCCAAGCTCCGTTTTCACTGGCAGAGTTACTGTGGGCCAGTCTTTCACTCTTTCCAGGACAGCCCCACAGCCCAGATCTAAGCAACCTGTGGGCCAAATCTGGCCCCTGTGCGTTGAGTCTGACACCCCTGCACTAGAACCAAAAAAAAAAAGTCAGATCTTAGCCCTATCTTGCTATGATTGCATGGATCCTAGGATGGTGTATGGTGCATTTCACTCTTAATCTTTTCCTTGGAAGTATCCACAAACCAAAAGAAGCTTCTTCTGAATATTGGCATTATTTTCTAGATGACCACTGAATTACAATCCCACATCATTGCATTATGAGCTACTACAAAGTCACAATATAGCTATTAGAAGGCATTGTGATTTGAAAAGCAGAAATCATTTGCTATCTGAAATTATCCAGCCAATGGTTCCAAAAAGAAATATATTTATCTAGCTAACAAGAGAGAGGGAGAGAGCACTCCCTGCCTCTGGGGGAATATTTTTGATGATGTCTTAACCAGACACCTCAGTGTGGGTGGAACAATAGGTCCTCTAGCAATGGCAGTGGTAATGGTAGGATGGCCACTGTCTACTTCAGTGAAGAAGGCTGCTGACCTCGGATGCTCTTCTCAATTTGGAATTTTCTTAGGGCATGTAGCAACATTTTCACTCCATTTCTAGTATCAAAGCACCTCAGATGTTTTCCTTCAACAATCTTTGTTTCTGAGAATGAACAGGGAATATCATGATTCAGTTTGTTGTCTGCCAAGCTACTCAAAAGAGACTTTTGAAATTCACTCTTGCCCCCCTGAGCTGCCATAGATCCAGAACCTTTGATGTGTCTTTATTTTTCCATCTCACTTGTAACTTTTCCCCCTTGCTACTACCTTAATTTTTTTCTGCTACATTTTTTATTATAATTAGTATATGCTCTTAACATCTCTTTCCATTCTCAGGAGGGCAAGATAAAAACTGAAAAAAAATATGATACTCTCTGTTATGGTAAAATGAATATTAGTGGTTTGGTAGTGAACATAGTGATTCTGGGCTTAAAATGTATGATACCATATCCATCTTAGTATTAAAAATCCAATCCTTTCTTTATTAACTTTATTCTTTATTTTAATGCTATTCGAATGTTTAAAAAGATAATTGTGAATATTTTTATGTAAATTGTTCTCCATGTGATTTATGAATTAATATTTCTATTTTTTTTAGGAAGCTGTTTTGATGCAATTTTGTGCAAACAAATTAGACAAGAAAGATTTTTTTGGCAAATCTGATCCCTTCCTAGTATTTTTTCGTAGCAATGAAGATGGCAGGTAGATATTCTCATTTGTTCTGCTAAATATTCAGTCTTACTTTATTAGTGATTGCTGAATCCTCTTTCTAGTCTATGAAAAGTTTTTCTTCCCTTTCGTAGCATTATCAGCTTTTCTTTATGGATCAATATCCCGATAAAATACCCCTGTAAAAAATAGTGGCATCTATAAAAGAGATCTTGGTGTCCCAGTGGACCACCATTTGAGTATGAGCAAGCAGTGTGCTGCAGCTGCCAAAAAAGCCAATGCAGTCTTAGGCAGCATCAACAGAGATATAGCATCAAGATTATGAGAAATTATAATAACACTTTATACTGCTTTATTAAGGCCACACTTGGAATATTGTGCCCAGTTCTGATTATTATGATACAAAAAAAAGATGCTAAGACTCTAGAAAATGTAGATAAGAGCAACAAAAATAATAAATTGTCTAGAGGCTAAATCAGTGGTGGAATTCATTTTTTTTACTATCAGTTCTGTGGGCGTGGCTTGGTAGGTGTGGAAGGGGAAGGATACTGCAAAATCTCCATTCCCAACCCACTCCTGGAGGAAGGATATTACAAAATCTCCATTCCCACCCCACTTGGGGGCCAGCCAGTGGTATTTGCCGGTTCTCCGAACTACTCAAAATTTCCACTACCGGTTCTCAAGAACCCATTAGAACCTGCTGAATTTCACCCCTGGGTTAAATCATATGAATACAGTTGAGGTAGCTAATAAGTCTAGTCTATTAAAGAGAAGGATTAGGGGGACATGATTACTGTCTTCTAGTACTTGAGGGGGCTTTCATAAAGAAGAGGGGATTGGCTTGTTTGCCAAAGCAATAGAGAGCAGAACAAGAAGCAATGGCTAAAATCTTGTTAAAGAGAGATCCAATCTAGAAGTAAGGAGAATTTTTTTGACAGTGAGAACAATCAATCAATGGAACAGCTTGCTTCCTGAAGTTGTGGGTGCTCTATCACTGGAGATTTTCAAAAATAGACTGGACAACCATTTGGCCAGAATGGTATAAGATCTCTGGTGATGGGCAAGGGGTTGGATTCGAAGATCCCTGAGGTCATTTACAACCTTATAATTCTGTGTTCTCTGTAATTTAAACTTGTTGATTATGAAAAAAACATGTAATTTCCCAGTGATAAGTTGTATTGTTAAATATAGTTGTTATTAGATACCATCGCCAAAGCTATAAAAAACAAAGTTATCACAATCCTCTGCTTTGACTTCTGTTATATTTATCTTCTGCACTTCACAATCCTCTGCTTTGACTTCTGTTATATTTATCTTCTGCACTGATCATGATTTTTTTTTTCATTTACAAATGTTCATTCAAACTATGAGGTCTTTCAGAGTTTCTTTTCTGATGGCAGACACTGAACAATTCCAAAGTAAAAAAAATATATATTTTTTTTGTTTCAGTTTCACAATCTGCCACAAGACAGAAGTTGTAAAGCACACTTTAAATCCAGTATGGCAGGCATTCAAGATATCAGTCAGAGCACTTTGTAATGGAGATTATGACCGGTAAGTGAAGCTGTTTTTGTTTAAATGTGTCAAAATGCTTATATAAGATCATTTGTTTTAGTTGAATCCTTTTAAAAACCTTTTAAAATCCTTTTAAAATTCATAATAAATATTAATATTTTACTACTATTAAGTGTGAATGTTTGGTGACCCAGTCTGATGTACATGTTTACTTAGATGTAAACCCAATAATTCCATATAATCTTAAATTACTGTTCATAACACTACAGTCTAAATGAAATAGATAACATTTTAGTACAACCATAGCTGCTATTCTTTCTACAGATGACTGACAAGCAAATAAAAAGCAAAATGTCAGGAAACAAGAAGTTACTGCTGCTAGTACACCAAGATATTAATTACTGCTGTGTGTTATTAAAAAAGTAAACATTGATGATGATGCTTTCCTCAAGCCAAACTCTATTAAATTTTATGGAAATGTCTTCTTGCATAACATAGATTGGATAAAAATAAGACTGAGAAGCTTCAACAGAATACATGGTACTCACATTCATTTCATAACCTCTATTGTATCAAGAGATATGTCTCTTGAGTACTACATTGAATGCTTCTGATTGATAAACTCGATTTAGGTGATTGCCAACATTACTGATACAATCACTACTTCAACTGACCTATCTTCTCTTCCCCCTTTGCCACCTTCAGTGTGAAACTTCAGGCTACATTATAAGCCACAGAATGGAGGAGGAAAGTTTCAGAGCAGTCTGTCAAGGTATTCTGAACTGAACCAAGTGAAGAAAAAATAGCATTTGCAGTTGACAAAATGAGTTACATGTTTGCATTGAAAATCTGCTGGCTTTCCTTTTCTTCATTTCATTGTCAGAATAAAGATTTTTCCTCCCACTTCAGAGAGATACATTAATTATAATATATTTTCAATGCAGAAAGGCTGAATTTATATAGATTAACCTTAATATTTTTTTAAAAAAAATATTTAGGAGATTTGTTCAGTCTCACATATTTGTCTCTGCATCTTCATTAATGTGCCAGACTGCTGCTTTCTTAAAAAGACACAGTGTTTTACTAGCCAGTTTTCTTTGCTTTTTATGAGTGCTATCCATTGATGGAATGCAAAATATGAATCTAGTACACAGAAAAAAGTCACTAATTTGAAACTATGAGTTTGTTTGCAGTTTGTGAGGTAATACTTATATCAAGTACAAGTACAAATTATTATAAATTATATTATTTATATAATTACTAGTTTTTGAATGGAAATGCATGTGAGTCCCAACCTATTTTCAGATGAAACAAAACTGAAAAAGGATATAGGCTTGTCTATAATATAAAGCCATTGATTCTGGAGATCTGATAGTAATAATTTTTCTTAACAGACTCAATATATTCTTTAAAATATATTACTTTAAAGAAAACTGAGGAATACAATTTAACTTGCCATGAAATAAGCAGTAAAATATTTCTTTTTGAAAGCAGCAGTTCAATTAAAATTATGGCTACAGTTCAAATTGACATGGGCTAGAAAGAGTACTCTTACCCAAAATGCTAATATATTCTGTGGTTTGAAATATGTAGCTTTCTGCACCATTAAATATATATATATATAGACAACATTTAACAGTGACTCAAAGTAGCTAGATGTAATTCTTTTGAAGCAGCTTCATTAATTTATTGTATGTCTGAGCTGCCTTCCTCAGTAAATTCTGAGGAAGGCAAGGATAAATTACTCCAAATGATCTATTGATGTTTAAGAACCCAATCTGAACCCAATCTGATAGGCTTCATTTGACTTGGAAATGAGAAAGAGGTAAAAGCAGTTTTTAAAAACATTGATTTCTTTATTCATGATGCAAATTCAGTGAAACATTCCTTCAGGAAAACATTCCTTCATCTTATCAAAGTAATAGTAGTAGTGTAGGCTGTTACCTCTTATGGAGACATCTGCAAAGCTGAGGTCTTTATTAGTATTACAAGATGAATGTAATTTACAAGCTGTGGCTTCCCATAAAGCAAGATGGTTAATGTTGTGTGTTCTTGTGAATGATCGTTATCATGAAGAATTTGTTCCTGCCCCAGAAATATTTCTCTGAGCGTAGCTCCAACAATCCACATATTTCCAATTGAGTGTTCTTTTAGTATATTCTAAAATATCATATGGATAGTTCTATAAACTCTAGCAGCAGTATCTGCCTCATTGCTACATCTGCCTGTCAGTCATCTATGGAATGAGAAGTTGGGATAACTGGACCTACCCTCAGAGAAATGTGTTTTTCAGGTAGGGAAAAATCTTAATTATTTTCTTCACTTATATAATTCGATTAAAAATATTTTGTTTCATTATATTTATGTAGTTATACCTTTTTTATCCTTTTACATTCTACCCATCCTTATTTCTTCCTAAGTCATAAAAATAGTAGAATGACTGCTAAAAGTTATCAAATAAATAAGAACAGATATTGAATGCTTTGGGACAATGGCTGAAAATGTGGTTGTTCCATATCCATGTATTAATTTATTTGTTTAATTAAAAAAATAGTATTTCGGTTTTTTAAAAAATAACATTAAATAATTACAGCAGCTCAATTTTTTCATTGCAATAAAATCTAAGTTACATAGACCAGTTTGGGGAAAATAATTATGTTAAAGCCTAGTGTTCATTAAACTTGTATTTCATATAAACTTGTATTTCCAGTCAACTGATGTAATTTATGTCATTTGCTTTAGTTTACTTCATTTATTTTTTAATATTTGTACAATGTTACAAATGTTACAATATAT
>JANHFP010005898.1:40998-55944 GCA_032468135.1 Calamaria suluensis | reverse complement strand
GTCATGGAAGCCTTGAACTCCCGAACCCCCAACGAGGCTTCGCCCGCAGAAGGTAGGTTGAAATCCCCCATCACCAACAACTTGGGGGTCTCAACCACCAACTTGGCAACCACCTCCAGGAGGTCAGGCAGGGCTGATGATACATAGCAGGGAGCCAAATAATGTCTGGTGGTCCTCCACCAATTCTACTGATCCATCTCACTATAATATCACACAAAAACTTCCTTACTTGCAGCATCCAGACGATGATAACCTACCATGGCCAGCCCCTCAAGGTCTTTATTGGTTGTGTGGAAACACGGTGTATTCCATCTTGCCTGCTGGATGGCACCGCAGTTGTGCCCTTGGCACTATCCGCCCTGGATTCTTCTTATTACCTTTATCCCAGCGCCAACATCTTGATCACCCTGTATATGAAGAGGCTGGTCAAATTGCTCGTCGGAAGAGAGTATTTGACACAAAAGACATCCATAAGGTCACATGGAAAGATGATGACTGGCCTCTTGAACACATTATTGCTTGTTATGATCCTGCTTCCTAGGCAGAGGATGGGATGTATGGGTACCGCACCCCCATTTATATTCTGAATCGCTTAATTCGCTTACAAGCTGTTGTAGAATTAATAACTGATGAAACTCTTAGTACATGTGAAAATGTGTCCTGTCTGTGCTACTTGTAAAGTTAAATCAGGTAAGCCGTGGGGTTTACTCCAACGTGTTGCGGATCCCAAGTCCCCCTGGGAACAGGTGGGAATGGATTTTATTACGGATTTGCCTGATGATAACGGCCATACGGTCATTTGGACCGTGATCGATCTTTTTTCAAGACAGGCACATTTTGTGCCCTGTAAGGGACTGCCATCGGCCAGAAAACTTTGTCATCTGTTCTTGCACCATATTTATCGCCTTCATGGGGTACCGGTACGAGTAATCTCTGACCGAGGCGTGCAGTTTACTGCTAAATGGTGGAGACAATTTCTGCAGTTGATTGGTTCCTCACAGGGGTTGAGCTCGGGGTATCACCCTGCCACCAATGGAGTGGCTGAGAGAGCGAATTCTATCATTGAGAAATATTTACGATCATACATTAATTATCAGCAGGACAATTGGGTGTCTCTTCTTCCGCTGGCCGAGTTTGCATATAATAGTGCTTACCACAGGAGTATTGGTTCCTCTCCTTTTCAGGTGGTTACGGGGCGGGAAATGCTTGCGATTCGGTGGCGGATTCGGGTAATTTGAGTCCCGAGGAGTGGTCAAAGCAGATTGCCACTTTATGGCCGGAGGTGACGGCCAGTCTAGAGAAGGCTATGGAGGAATCTAAAGTTTATGCGGATAGACATCGGAGTCATCAACCGGAGTTTCGTGTGGGTGATAAGGTCTATTTATCGACCAAATATCTTAGGTCAACTAGGAAGAGTAAGAAGCTGGGTTTGAAGTATGTGGGGCCTTTTGAGGTGGAGCGGGTGATTAATCCGGTGACCGTGCGATTAAAGTTACCTAGGTCACTAGGGAAGGTACACCCGGTCTTTCACGCTAGCCTATTAAAACAATGGGTGGGGCGTGGGGGCATGTCTGACGATAGTCCGCCTGGTCCGGTTGTGGAGGATCAGTATGAGGTGGAGGGGATCTTGGATTCAAAACGGACTCGAAGGGGTTTGTTCTACCTGGTGCGATGGAAGGGATTTACCGTTGACGACGTTTTGTGGGTTAGAGACTCGGATATGTGTGCTGATCGGTTAATACGCCGGTTTCATCGAGAAAATCCTGCCTGCCCTAAGTAATGTTTGTTTTCCTTTTTCTCTCTTTGTATATTTTAGGTCGACCACTGGTGAAGGGGAGCTGCCTGTCGGGCTCAGCCCGACAATTCATGTCACCTACTTTGCACGGCGGTGTTGGTGGAGGGTGTTCAGCGGTTAGATGGTGGTTTGGATCGAGCAGTACATCTCGGGTTGCTGCATCATCCAATCAGACACCGGAGCTTGGGTTACCGGGCGGTGATTGGCGGAGGGTTGGGGCGCGAAGTATAAGTTGGCGGTGAAAATGCTGGCTAGTTAGAGCTGACTTTACTTTCCCTTGTGGACTATGTGCTGTCTTACTGTTCGTGACAATAAAATGCTATTGCATCCTACCATCGTTGTCCAGCGTGTTTGTGCCGAAACGGAAGAAGAAGCCAACAGAAAGTCAGCTCTCATTTTTCTGCCGTGTGCTGGTCAGCATGACAGAGGGTCAGAAGGATTTACCGACAGTACCGGAGGAGGAGGTGGAAGACCTGTTGAAGTCCATAGACTCTGTGTTGTTGGGAGCGTCGGGACCTGATCCAGCCACCCGTCCAAAGATAAAGACGAGTACTTGGATCGATTCGGAAGGACCCCGAGATGAGACGCAGCGCCGGGGTTCTGGATCATGGTGGCATGGGACGGCCCTGCAAGCCCCGACGTGTCCTCCCCCTATTTCACCACAATACACTCCTCCTTTGGGAGAATGGAGAGAACGCCGGTGGGTGGCTGGAGACTGGAGTCGGGGAGAAAGATCAACAGAGCTCCACCCCTCCACTCTGGATATCATGCGGGAGAAGTTTGGGGTTTTCCCCACGGTACTGCATGCTGGTGAATCGGAGAGGCGAGTAACAGAGGGACATGTATGGCGGAATGATGGGGTAGGCTATCAGAGTTATAACATACCCCCTTCGGCCACCCCTCGAGCAGCGGCTCTACCGCCTACAGGTAGGGATAGAATGTCGGCTTCAACACCAGTGAGTCAAGACCCTCCCCCTCCTGTCTGGGCGGCTGGAATAGCGCCCCAGCCAATCTGGGGCCCGCCTCCCCTACAATCCCATTTTTCGGGAGACCCTGAAAGAGTACATTTGTTCATAAATCAGACTATTACACACGTGGATACTTATGGGGCACTTTATCCCTCTCAATGGGCGTTAATCAACGCCATTACGTCGGTGATGTCTGGCGATGCAGCCACCTGGGTAGCCTCATTACATCGCGATAAAGCAAGAGAATTGACTGATGTGGGGTTATTTCTTGAAGCTTTAAGTAACCAATTCTCTGATGATGCAATTGTGGAGTTGGCTGAGGGGGAGTTGGTGGCGCTTCGGCAGCGAGGACGACAGGTTAAAGAGTACATCGCCGAGTTCAAGAAGGTAGTCACGCGATTAAGATCATGGCCTGAACGAATGCTCGTGGTTCAGTTCCAAAATGGGATGGATCCTGGGTTGTGTCAAGCTTGCATGTTTAGGGGATTACCGAATAAATTATCTGCTTGGTATAAGGCGGCTATCGAACTGGACACGGGCATGAGACGGCTGAGGGGAAATGCCTATTCCTACATGTCGAACAGAGGAGGTTATAAACCCTCGGTACGTGGACGAGGCTCGGGGTTTAATCCACGTGGAAATAGTGGCCAGCCTACACCAGTTCCAGCGGTAGAACTTGGACGACGACCGTCTTTCAAATGTTTCCGCTGCGGAAAGGAAGGGCACCGAGCGATGGACTGTGCGATACCACCTTTGTCGGCGAATAGAGAGCGGTCCTTGGGGATAGGGTCCACCCCTCGTGCCAGGCGGAGGGCACGACGTGATTCAGTGGGGAGCCGTAGCCAAGAGGAGTCAATTTCCCCAGCTGATTCTTTTTCGACCCCTCCCTCTCCGGACCCGGAGAACGACCAGGATAATGATCCTTTGGTGAGTGGGCCGGTGAAACCGTTTCGGTTCCCGTTGACGGCAACCAATCCGACTACGAGAGTCAGCTGCGATCTTGAGGTGTTGGTGGATACGGGTTGCACACGATGTATGATTAACGAGCAGATAGTTCATCAGCTAGGAATTCCGACAAAGACTTTAAAATATCCGATTGCCTTTGAACAAATGGATGGGAGTCTGTTGGGGGGAATGACGACCAATAGGGTAACTGATCCTATAGAGATAACGATTGGGGAACATACTGAACTTTTAAGGTTCATAGTCTTACCCAAATTAACGGAATTAATGGTATTGGGTGTTTGTTGGATGGACATGCGTCAGCCTATGATATTATGGGAAGGGGGTTTCAGAACGTTACGCATTAGGTTGGGGCAGGTCGATAGTAGAGCGCAGGGGTCTCGGTCTACTGCGGTGGAATTAGAGGGGATTCCTGTGGAGTACCATGACCTCCATAGGGTGTTTAGTGAAAAGGAGGGTACCACCCTTCCTCCCCATCGACCTACGGACTGCGCTATAGAGTTAGTACCTGGAATGAAGCATCCACGTCCAAGGATGTATGCTATGACGAGGCCGGAATTAGAGGCTATGAGGGAGTATATTGATGTCAATTTGGCCAGGGGTTATATACGCCCGAGTCGCTCTCATATGGCGGCTCCCGTGCTGTTCCGCCCAAAAAAGGACGGAGGCCTGAGGCTATGTGTTGATTTCCGGGGGCTTAATGCCATCTGTGTCGAACCCGTGTACCCTTTACCATTGATAAAAGATCTGTTGGGGGCCCTGGCAGAGGGAAAGATATTTACGAAGCTCGATTTACGGGAGGCTTATCACCGTATCCGCATAAAGGAAGAAGATGAGTGGAAAACCACTTTTAACTGCCCTTTGGGCAGTTATGCCTTTAGGGTAATGCCTTTCGGTCTGTGTGGTGCACCTGCTGTATTTATGCAGCGAATCAATGAGGTGCTGCACGATTTTTTATATCGAGGTGTACTTGTCTATCTCGATGACATTTTAATATACTCGAAGTCATTGAGTGAACACCAACAATTGGTACGACAAGTGCTTACACGACTTTTGGATGCAGGCCTTTTTGTGAAAATTTCTAAATGTGAATTTAATAAAGAGCAGGTGGACTATTTGGGGTATCGAGTTTCTACGAAGGGAATTGGTATGGATCCCACAAAAGTGAAAGCGGTGGTGGAATGGAGGCGGCCAGAAACCCGTAAACAGTTACAGGGATTTTTGGGATTCGCTAATTTTTATCGTAGTTTTATTCCCCAATTTGCCAACATTGCCTGGCCGATAACAGAATTGTTGAAAACCAAAGGGGTTAAGTCCGGATCACGACTCAATTGGACTGAGGAGTGTCAGGCAGCTTTTGAGAAATTAAAAACGGTTTTTAGTTCTGAGCCCATATTGAAACATCCGCAAGAGAACCTCCCTTATGTGTTACAGGTCGACGCGAGCGATGTAGCGGTGGGAGGGGTGTTATTACAACAGGTAGATGGGAGATTATTTCCTTGTGCATACACCTCCCATAAGTTTACGAATACCGAACGTCGGTGGCCCATTTGGGAAAAAGAGGCGTTCACAATTCGATGGGGTTTAATGACCTGGCGACACCTCTTGGAAGGGGCTCAGCACCGATTTGAGGTCTGGACTGACCATAAGAACTTGCAGGCCTTGCAGACTCCTCGTCGGTTGTCGGCTAAACAGTTTCGGTGGTCACAGTACTTTGCTCGGTTTAATTTCTCGTTAAAATACGTTCCGGCTGGGAAGAATTTCCTAGCCGATGCTTTGTCTCGATTACCCCAACATCAGAGTGAGCGTGAGAACGTAGTTCAGGCCTTGATTCCTGTGGGAAGAACGTTGCAAGCCTCCTTCCGACTTAAAGATGGATGGGAGTTGCAGTTCCCTCAAGCGTACTTAAAGGATAAGTGGTTAGAACAGAACAAATCAGAGGCAGTGGAGAAGGATGGATGGTGGTGGATGTATGGGAAGGTTTATGTTCCGGAGGATCTGAGGGAACAGATTTTGAGATATTGTCATGATAAACCTGTGGGGGGCCATTTTGGTTACCTCAAGACGTTACATCTGGTTAGGAGACAGTTCTGGTGGCCGGGTATGCGTGTGGGTATTCAACAGTATGTGAAAACGTGTCCTGTCTGTGCCACTTGTAAGGTTAAGACAGGTAAACCGTGGGGTTTACTCCAACGCGTTGCGGATCCCAGTTTCCCCTGGGAACAGGTGGGAATGGATTTTATTACAGATTTACCTGATGATAACGGCCATACGGTCATTTGGACCGTGATCGATCTTTTTTCAAGACAGGCGCATTTTGTGCCATGTAAGGGACTGCCCTCGGCCAGAAAACTTTGTCATCTGTTCTTACACCATATTTATCGCCTTCATGGGGTACCGGTACGAGTGATCTCGGACCGAGGTGTGCAGTTTACCGCCAAATGGTGGAGGCAATTTCTGCAGTTGATCGGCTCCTCGCAAGGGTTGAGCTCGGGGTATCACCCTGCCACCAATGGGGTGGCTGAGAGAGCGAATTCTATTATAGAGAAATATTTACGGTCCTATATTAATTATCAGCAGGACAATTGGGTGTCTCTTCTTCCCTTGGCCGAATTCGCTTATAATAGTGCTTACCACCGGAGTATTGGTTCCTCTCCTTTTCAGGTGGTTGCGGGGCGAGAAATGCGTGCAATTCCCGAGATTCCGGTAGTGGATTCGGGTACTTTGAGTCCCGAAGAATGGTCCAAGCAGATTTCCACTTTATGGCCAGAGGTGAGTGCCAGTTTAGAGAAGGCCATGGAGGAATCTAAAGTTTATGCGGATAGACATAGGAGTACCCAGCCTGAGTTTGGTGTGGGTGACAAGGTTTATTTATCGACCAAATATCTCAGGTCAAATAGAAAGAGTAAGAAGTTGGGTTTGAAGTATGTGGGTCCTTTTGAGGTGGAGCGAGTGATTAATCCGGTGACAGTGCGGTTAAAGCTACCTAGGTCGCTGGGAAAGGTACACCCTGTTTTTCACGCTAGCCTCTTGAAACAATGGGTGGGGCGTGGGAGTATGTCTGGCGATAGCCCGCCTGGTCCGGTTGTGGAGGATCAGTATGAGGTGGAGGAGATCTTGGATTCAAAAAGGAATCGTAGGGGTTTGTTCTATCTGGTGCGATGGAAGGGATTTCCCGCTGCCGACGTTTCGTGGGTTAGAGCCTCGGATATGTGTGCGGATCGGTTAATACGCCGGTTTCATCGAGACAATCCTTTGTGCCCTAAGTAATGTATGTCTTTTTCTCTTTTTTGTGTATTTTAGGTCGAGCACTGGTGAAGGGGAGCTGCCTGTCGGGTTCGGCCCGACAATACATGTCACCTACTTTGCGCTGCGGTGTTGGTGGAGGGCGTTCAGCGGTTAAATGGTGGTTTGAATCGAGCAGTACATCTCGGGTTGCTGTGTCGGCCAATCAGGACCCGGAGTTAGGGTGGCTGGGCGGTGATTGGTGGCGGGTTGGGGCGCGCAGTATAAGTCGGCGATGTAAACGCTGGCTAGTTAGAGCTGACTTTATTGTTCCTTTTGGAATACGTGCTGTCTTGCTGTTCGTGACAATAAAACGCTATTGCATTCTACCAACGGTGTCTAGCGTGTTTGTGCCGAAACTGAAGAAGAAGCCAACACTATCCAATCAAAAACTTGCTTAGTTCCCACAACATTATAGCACTTGTTTCTGGATATCTGCAACCAAAACTTATCTATAATTATTTTAAAGTAAATTTCATCAAATGTCATTAAGGATTGCAATCATTATCCTTTTGGCATTTGCCATAATGATTTAGATGGTTTAAAAATGAGATTATTAGTCATATTAGTAAAAGATTAAGTGGGCCATAGTTAGCATATTAGGTAACTAATAATTAGCATTGTATGCTATCTTCTAGGAATACAAAATTTGAGCTGCCAAAATTCAGAAAATTATAGAATGGCAGCAAAAAATGCATAAACTAACTCTTTGTGCTGCATAATGGTCATTTGGATTTTCCAATCCAGATTTGTTAGCGTATCCTAAATTATTAGACAGAAATAGGAGTCTAGCCAGTTCAAAAGAAAATAGGTTGACTGATGACATATTTGATCCCTCCCTTGGGCTTAGCTGCTATCTCCTATCGTGTTTTCCCAAAAATAAGACCCTGTCTTATATTTTTTTTGCCACCAAAAGATGCAATAGGTCTTATTTTGTGTGGATGTCATCTGCTGACTAACCTAATTTGCGTACTTAACCCCCGGCCTCCTTCAGGAACTTCTTTTTCTGAAGCTGGCAAGACTTTCCTGAAGGAGTCTGCAGCCGATAACAGAGCTCAGGATCAATCCGGAGTTTTGTTATTAGCTACAGAGGCCTTCAGGAAACCCTTGCCAGCCTTGCCAGCTGCAGAAGAAGTGTGTGAGGTCTGGCTACAACTATCCAAATGTAAGTAGTAGGGAAGCTCCACCCCCCCATCCCTACCTAGCTTAATTTTTACCTGTGCACTCTGGAGTGAGTGGGATCTTAATTAGGGCTTATTTTGGGGGTAGGGCTTATATTGGGCACACATGTAAAAATTAAATGCGTATGTGTGCGCCCAAATGCATGTGTGGGAATTTGTGCACCTGAACCAGCCAAATGCAATGCATGTGCACTCCTGAGCTTGCACCGCATCCCCACACATGCATGTGAGCCCCCCGCATGCTCCCCACTCACCTAGCCCTGCACATACGCATGCCCTCAAAGCTCCCCAATAACCAGAGACCCAACAACCAGCTGGCTGGGGGGGAGGCACGTGCGCATGCATAGCAGAGCTCAACTGGGGTGACAGCTCGTGTGCCCACAGAGAGGGCACCGCTTGTCACATGTGGCACATGGCATAGGCTCACCATTATGGTCTTATATCAACATAACTGAATTACTTACTTTTGGGAAGTATTAATAAAAGAAGGCTATTGCCCTTCTGTCCATGTTTGTAACTTTTTGTGGGACCTACAGTATGCTAGATTACATTTAAGGGCCTCTCATGAGTTTATCTTTAGGCTCAGTGGGTTTGCCCTTAATTGAATTTCAAAACACTGCCTTGTAATTTATATAACAGTTTCATAACATTTGACCATCAGCTGTAGATATATGAATTTGGAAATCCAATCAGATGTTCTTAGTTTTTTATTTATAATTCCTATCTGTTTCTAGACCCAGTATATAAAGGCACTTCAAAGATTAAATTAATGTAATTAATTTCAAGACAATTGCATTGTTCTTTTTGTTAAGAGATTGTAACTTAGCTCCATCTCCAATAGCATTAGCTAAGATTCTTGAACACAGCATTTTTCATTACAGCACTGTGCACTGTAGCTCATGGAAAGAGATCAAGATAATAGATTTAAGGGGCTACATGCTGTCAAACTAGACGTCTGAAAATGAAGTTTAAACTCACACTACTAAGTTCTTAGAAATGTAGAGCATATTGCATATTATATAATAAATTCCACAAAGCTACAAACTATTTCTGTTTTATTTTAAAACATTAGTTACATATCAGGGTGAAATTTTCAAAATGTCTAATGTAAGCAACAAATTAAAGCAATATACCAAACATTCACATTCAAAAAATGAAACTGTGAACACTACACCAGCACCTCACTAGTTATTGGAGATAGAGGTTGTTTTTAATATATATATTTCCTTAATTTATTAAATCATTCAGAGCAATTATGATCAATGCATTATATCTGTGACATATTGTTTGTCTGTCACAGTGTGCTCCACAATGGGTTCTACAGGATATTGTACAATATGATGAGATCTGCAGGAAAGGAAATGGGTAATATAGCAGACCACAATAACTGGGTCAGCCCAGTAGTGCATCTAGGTCAGCTTCCTGTCTCCAGCGGTAACTAAAATCAAATTATTACAGGAAATATACAAGAAGCCAGCAGGCAAATAAGCAATGAACTGGAGTCTTGTGGCCAAGCAACATGAGGCTAAAAACAGTTTATCTGATATACATTACCTTGGGCAGTTCTCTGTCAAAGAGTGATTGAAGGAATGGCAGAGATGATAGTAATGTCAATTACCATTAAAAAAATATTGGGGAGCTTTAAATTGCAATGAATCCTTTTTACAGCTTTACACTAATTAATTCAAACTTGCTGAATTGCTATTTAATTCTTACACATTTTAGAAGTGGCACATGCCATCAGAAACAATATTTTGACTCTCAAATTCATTATGTTCCCTTAATCTTTAATGTAATCAGTATTCTCCTGCACTTTCCTACAGCAAAAATTCATGAATCAAGATTTGGGCACACAAATGTTTTAGGCAGTTTTTATAGATTATGAATATGGGGGGTAAGGGGTGGGAGAAGAGAAGGTTTTCAGAATTAAAGAGCATAGGTAAATAAACACTGAATGTCCCCACAATGTGTCAATGAACCAAAAAAAGACTAATCAATTGTAGCCCATATATCACACAGTAATTAAAATATATTGTTGGAAGGAAAATCCATCTGGTTCAGGTCGGGAATAAAATAAAACGGAGGCTGATTGAAAAGAAAGTTTAATGATTAACAGAACCAACAGCAGTTCTGGTTCAGCTGAACAAATGGTTGAATGAGTGGATGGATTTCTGTGACTT
Organism: Calamaria suluensis; assembly: GCA_032468135.1. Taxonomy (NCBI): domain Eukaryota; kingdom Metazoa; phylum Chordata; class Lepidosauria; order Squamata; family Calamariidae; genus Calamaria; species Calamaria suluensis. The sequence continues at coordinate 45,572 of JANHFP010005898.1, read as the reverse complement.
TGAAGTTTGAACTGTTCTAGGGTGGGTTGTGCAGTGAAGGGGCTTGTGTCTTGCTAAATGGTGGTAGGTTAAACCTATTATGTTCTAAAGGCTCATGTCCTGTTCTTAGAATTTGGATGGAGGAGAATGTAAATTTTAATCCAATCCTTGGAAGTGAATTATGGGCAGCAAATATCTGCTATAGGCTATTACAAAAGACTGAGTCTGCTTTCTGTCTTTAATGGCATGTCACCATTTCTCTATTAGGAAAATATAATATTCTGTCTCTTAATATTTCCGCAAAATATTTCATTCTTCTTTGAGGAGGGGGCTTCCCACAATATCCTACTCTTGTGTCACATTATTAAATCATCTGGATATAGAATTAATGTTAAAGAAAACACCTCTATCCTAGAACCATGAAAAAACTACTCGTAATCAATGTTTGTAATGATTGAAATCATGCCTGGCCTCATGCCTCATGGATGTAAATTCTCATTCACATCATTATAAAACTTTAAATCATATTTTTTGGCACATGAAGTTAGAATTAAACATGTGTGGTTCTAATATGTATGTTTGCGGTGAAATAATTCACACAAACACGATTGTGCAATGCTTTGGATTCAAATAAAAAAGCTGCATTGCAATGTGCAGAGGCCCAAACAGTGCACCTATCTGGGACTCCTGTAACTATAGCTGTTGAGCCATTTCCTAGAGTCATATGGCCGCTCTCTACAGCTCTGATGGTGAACCTCTCTGTGGGCATATGAGCCGTCGCCCCAGTTCAGCACTGCCGCGCATGTGCATGGGCCTCCTGTCAGCCAACTGGTCATTGGGTCTCTGCTGCACATCTGTGGGGAGCATGGAGCATGCAGGGGGCATGTGCAAATGCACATGGGTGGAGCGCATGCAAGAGCCACGCACGCATTGCATTTCGGGGGTTTGGGCGCGTGTGCACTTTGAGTACTCAGTCCACAAAGGGTTAGCCATCACTGCTATAGCTACTGCACAGTCCTGTGAAAAGGCATATAATCTGAAGTGCTACACATCTCCATTTGCAGTTATTGTTCATCACAATATATATGTTTGCAGAAGTCTGCAAGAAGAATGTAAGAAATGTATCCCATTTAAAGTTGCACTAATTGAACGATGGTGTTATTTGTCTACTCTGGTAGCCTGTCCCTACATTTAGTTCTGAGCAGCTGTATTTTTAGAAAGCTATGCCAGCTAGTTTTAGAATAGACTAAAACTATTCTTTGGAGCCCCTTTTATCTTCACGAGAACACAAAGTCCCAAGTTCATTAACAGGTGAAGTTAAAATCAGAAGAGCACAGAGCCAGGAAGTCCATTAGATAATTTAGATTATCTTTGGATATTTGCTTCCTGTTAAGTGAGAGCTGCTCTGCTGTGGCTCCTCTAAGCTTTCAGCCTCATTAACATACAAAATTGCTGCAACAAAATTAATTATGATGCAGGAAGTCTCTTTTCCTGTTCTCATAAACATGACACAGAAGTGACTAGAACAAATGGTACAGCATTCCAACCACTTGTCTCTAAATGGCATGATGACAGTTAATAAAAACTATAAGGCAGTTAAAGTTGCAATTTCTGTCATATTTTGAAAAGGAGCATGTGAGCAGTTACATTAAATGTTCTTTGGGGCAATAATTATTTGGCATAAAAGTATTTTAATGATCTGGCTCAGATGTGTGTATATCAGTCCTAAATTCAAACCAATGCAGGTATGTATGAATACATGGAAAATCAGCATTGACTATGAACCTAGCAGGCAAAAAAAAAGGCAAGATATGATGTTGAAAATGTAAAACTTCTTGTCTCTAATTCCAGAAGTAAGGAGATATAAAGTAAGCATCTTCATTATTGTGTGTAAGGAAATCTCAATGTTTGTTAGTCTCTGATTAGTTAGTAAACCTGTAGTCATTTCAGGAAATAAAAAATGGGATTCCTTCTCCCCCTCCATCCTATTTTTTATTCACAGAAGAGTTCAGGATAGATAACAAAATTAAAATATTACTTCAATAAATATTAAAGATAAACTCACATATATGTGCTAGTCATTTTTAATTCTAGGGGGCGGTGCTCATCTCCGTTTCAAAGCCGAAGAGCCAGTACTGTCCGAAGATGTCTCTGGGTCATGTGGCCGGCATGACTAAACGCCAAAGGTGCACGGAACACTGTTACCTTCCAACCAAAGGTGGTCTCTATTTTTTCTACTTGCATTTTTACATCATTCAATTGCTGACTAATTTTAAAAATTAAAGACAAATTTAAAATGGCATGTTATATTCACACATCATCTGTATTTCTAAAATAATAGGCATTTACCAATTTCTAAGAAGTTAATAAGGAAGATTTGTGAAAAGAGTTCCAGTGTATTTTCAAACCTTTACTAAATGTAGTTTAGATATCATTAACATGTAATAAGGTTTCTGAATATTATTTTAGTGCAGAGATTCCCAAACTTGGCAGCTTTAAGACTTGGGGACTTCAACTCCCAGAATTCTCCAGCCAGCTTTTCAAAGTTTGCATTCCTACGATGACCCAAAATAATACATTACTTAGTATAGCCTCCCCATAAGTAGGATTAACATAGTCACTCCATCTCTGACAGCTTTTATTTGACAGGATGGACAAAGTTTAAGGTTTAAATCCAAAATTCAAGGACCCTGTCAACATTATTAGGCTATCTGAAAAAAACCAAACCGGTTTAACTGGACAGTTGATAACTGGTAATAGATAGAAGGAGAAATATGAACAAATTATTTAGACTGGATCTCCTGACTCGATTAATCAACTGTATTTTATGTTAAGAAGTCAAGGAAAATGCCCTGCTGGCTTTAAAAAAAATTAAAATCTGATTTGGCCCCCAAGGCCCTCAACGTAAATATCAATCTTGCAAGTCTGGAAGTAGTCCACAACTAGTGACCATTATTAAGCCCAAAATTCATGTTGCTAAGTGAAACATTTTAAAGTGAATCTGTCCCATTTATGACCTTTTGAGCCACAGTTGTTAATGAATTCACTTCTAAGTAAGTGATTCGCTTAACTAAATTAGTAAATCAGTCAAACTGTTAAGTGAATCTGGTTTTCCCATTGACTTTGCTTGTCAGAAGGTGGCAAAAGGTGATCACGTGACCTAGGCCACTGCAGTTGTCATGAATATGAGTCAGTTGTCAAGGGTCTGAATTTTGATCACATTATCATTGGGAATGCAACAACGGGCATGTGAAAACTGGTCATAAGTCACTTTTTTTCAGTGCCATTGTAACTTTGAACCGTCACTAAACAATCTGTGGCAAGTCAAGGACTATCTGTACGTTTCTTCAGCCCCAACCCATAGTTCTTTTACTGATTGAGAAACTAGGGTGGATCTTTTCTGAACCTCTTGCCCCACCCATTTTGCAGCTATGGGCTGTGCCGTCTCTTATCTGACTGTTCTCTTGGCAGTGTCCTCTATGCCCAGTCACCAAGGTCATTCCCACAGACCATTACAAATTCTGTACATTAGCCTGAAAGCTGAAGGCAGTTTAAAATCCTAATAGGTTTTCCTATTAGCATAAGCCTGATCTGGTAGTAATCTGTACTTGACCAGGAAACTATATTAAGCTTCAGTGTGTGGAGGGAAACAGGCCCAGGTTGTATATAGCTGAGCACATGAGCCAGACGTTACCTGGATTGTGCAATGGTTGCCATGGCAACCATGAATAGCTCTAGGCAGGGCAAACAGGTTAGGGTTTCTGATGTTCATAATATAGCATTGGTGCAGGCTATTAATTTCACCCTAAAGTATATCAGTTGTACCCAATGCCCCTCTCATCAGTTTACAGCTTTCAGATATATGATTCTGATTACAGGTGAAAAAAGGTGGAAAAAATGATGCACTCCACTAGAAGATTTGAAAAATTATTTCCATTTCCGTACTGTCTTCACCACAGTCACTCCCTGAATGTTGATATACCTTGAAATTTACCTGAATTTGTCCTTTCTGTTGTTGATCTCAAAATATTAGAATCATTACACAAGGTGATCCCAGTCACCAGTAGATAAGTGTAAAGCATGTATTGTATGTAAAATATGTATCATTCTGCATGTATTGATGTTTATTTGGGTACTTTTCTTAAAAAGGACAATTCTAACCAGTTGGTTGAGAACAGGGGTCTCCAACCTTGGCAACTTGAATTGAAGGTTGCTGGCTGGGGAATTCTGGGAGTTGAAGTCCTTCAGGCTTCAAATTGCCAAGGTTGGAGACCCCTGCTCTAGAGTAGTCTTACCATAATACTCCTGCTCTACTATTTTTACTATACAGGTTAAGATATTTGCAGTAAAAGCAAAAATGTAAAGGTAACTGTATGATGGGGGGGAGTAGAGAGGCAGGGAGGCTTCAGCAGTTCTGAGTATAAATTTGTATTACAGGTATTCCTGAAATAAATCGTTTCAGCTGATCCAAAATCAGCTCAAATGCTAACATGGAGCTGTGTTGAGTTCATATGTGTCACTGGAGACTAAAACATATGAAGAACGGTTGCAGGAACTGGGTATGTCTAGTTTAATGAAAAGAAGGACTAGGGGAG
>JANHFP010005894.1:244080-258277 GCA_032468135.1 Calamaria suluensis | reverse complement strand
CTCTTGTCCCTGCATCTCTCCCTAGCATCCACTAGGGGTGCTGTTTCTTCTTCTGAGCTCTCACTCCCAGCCTCCCCTCCCAGCTGCCTTGAGTCTGTTGGAGCCTGCCCGTCTTCAGAGGCTAATTGGTCCGTGACGGTCTTGGCTAATTGGTGCGTGATGTTCTCTGCCAGGTCATCCATCTCCTCCTCCAAATCGGACGCTGGCAGAGGTATGACACTAGTTCTCTCATGAGCTCACGCAGGTCAGGAGGATGGGCAGAGCCTCCTGACACCACTGCTATCGGTTCACCCAATTTGGTGTGAACTAGTAGCAACCCACCACTGTTTCAGACTGAAAATGTTGAGTGAAGAAAAAACAGGAAGAAGAAAGACATTGGTGTACAAAGAGATGAGTTAGATCTGATGCTGATTGACATTTGGGAGTCACGATGAGCGACACATTAGTTTAGAATATTTCCACTTGCTACAGCAGTGTAAGAGACTGAACTCAATATATTCATTGTATAACATGTAGGCAATCACTGCACTGTAGCGGTTTCCACGGGCTTTAGATATTTTATGCATACTTTATTCAGATTCTTAAAAAAGCTGCAGAGGATTTCATTGGCTGAGATGGCTGCAACATGTTCGACTTTGATGAAAAGTATCACTGAAATTCTTTTGATAACTTGAAACCAAAAAAAGATGGTGACATATTTCATGAACTGTAAGAATTATTTATGGCTACTACAGCCAGAATCTTGCAGGAAAGGAGCAACCAAGTTCGGATGATTTATTAATGAATGATATGATGTCCAAGCACACAATCTACAGTGGAATGTCTGAAATGAAACAATTACTATAGGATGGTCTAATTGTACCTGTTTGAGTTTGGAGTAAGATGGGAAAATGTACCCTTTGAGTGATTTTTAACTAACACAGACATTTAGGATTCTATCCTTTTTTCCCAAGGAATTAGCAACATTATTTGCAATTCTGCAAGAAATTCTGTGGCTCAGTTCCCATGGTAATGTATCTAGTTCCTTTCTCCTCTAGAGTTCTGATCTTTAACATACTGTACTACAAAGGGCAGCGTGTAGAGAATAGCATATAGGGTGTGAAGAATTTTATTGTTGTTTTGGGTGCGTTAAAAGAAATCTATCTAGCACTTTTCTGCTTTCAACGTTCATTAAGGGGAGTTGCTAAAATCTAATCTACCCAGCTTTATAATCCTAAAACAAAGAAAGGACGTTATTTGTGGCATTTTCATTTAAGGCTGAACATCTGTAAATGTGTGCATGTTTGTGGAGATCACTTCAGCAGCTGCATGGAAAGAATAGGAGCTGATTACAAATTTATATCTGTAAGTTCAATTGTTATCAGGATCGTTATCAGGGTGTTACAGGAAATAATGAATGTTATTTACAGAACAAAAATCACACAAAGGAATAAAAACATCTATTGTCTGTGCCAAAAAGATATTGAAGTCAGGAAAGGAGAAACATTTTGGAAATTATAGACAACTATCTCGATAGGTGAAGATGCAGTGATATTTATGGAACCACCTCACATCATCAGGATCTACTCAAATTGACAGCATTTCTCCGGGGTTTTAGCAGGTTATCTTTCCATTCCGGCAAACCTGAGATATCCGATTGCTGATTTCAGAAACTGAATCTAGCTGTTTCCGTTTGCCAGCTGTGTATAAAAGGGTCTCATGTTTAAATGATACTCTCTTTTCAGTGTGAAACACATGGCATTGCAGGTGGCAATCTACTCAATTTCTCACATTGTTGTCAGAGGTGAATGGAAATGTTGGCCCATTTTTCAGCTTCTTGTGGGGGACAGTATTAAAGGTAATAAAGGGAATACAAGGTCTCACTGTCCATGTCCATTCCCGGAGCAGAATCATGAATGGGACGGTTCCTGAGAGTTGGAATCCTATTTGAGCAATGATGAAAAAACCAGATCTAGAAACCATAATGGAGGCAGCACATAACTACCAGATGGACCTGTCCCCCTCTCTGCCTCTGATGTAGAGCTCTCAACTCCAGACTTCAGGACTGGGCCAAGTTCCTCCTCAATCTCCTCACTCTCTGACTCTGCTGCTGGCTCTGCTGGCTGCAGACAGAACACAACATCTGGGACATTTCTGGAATACCAATGGTGTTTTATGAAATGGCTAGATTATTCAATATTTAGTTTATATTCCCTTCATTGCAGAAATGTGGAATTAGGCTGCAGCATGGAAAAGTAAAATGTTTCATAATAATTCAGATCTCCAGTGTGTAGAAGTTAGGACGTCAATATATATGCCTTTTATCAAGTTTTATTACAAAAGAGAATTCTCGAAGGGACTTTTGCCAAAGAAAGATAAAATATAGTATGTTTTGTGTTTTGGAAAATATAATTTTTAATATTTTGTATAAGGAAAATCTCATACTCGCTTTGCTGTTAAATAATTTATGTAATCCATTTACCCTACCCTAATCAAAAAATTGTAAAACCAATAAAACATTTTTATTAAAAAAAAAAGTAAAAGTAAAATGTTCGACTGTCCCTCTCCCTTTCTTTTCAGATGCTTTCACAGTCCAAAAAGAGGAGTTGAATATCAAGGATATCTTAGGTAAACTCTAATTAGGTTTTTGGTATTTCTGAGTGCAAAGAAATTGAGCTTCTAATCTAATTGTGTCCTTTATTTAATTGGTGAAGGTTCTATTTCAGTTTCTAATGTCCTCTCTTCCTCTCTATGAGAGTCCTTCAAAGATCTCTTAAAAATGTCGAAGACTGTACATTTTTAGTTTCTGTTTTTTTTCCCTATATTCTAGTAGGAACAAAATAAAAAGGAAGAATTGCTTCATCATTAATTAATCTTGTAAACATAATGTACTTTGCTTTTGCCATCTGTCTTTCCAGATGTGACTAATTATGAAGAATCTACTAGGTTACCCATTATGACACCACTTTAGGTTAAAAGGATAAAACTTAAACATTTTAGATAAGCGGTTCTTTCTGCTTTGCCTAATAAATAAAAACAAAGACACCATCAACTCTACAGAGAAAAGCAGTTTCAATATAATTAAAGGTTTCACTTGCTCTTCATATAATATGCCAGAGGTCAGAGTATCAAAGGGTGGGATGACTAGGAAGAAGTTAATTCAGGTCTTTTGAAGAATGTAACTATTTGAAGTTCAATCAAGTTTTGTGCAACTAGTCAAAGTAACTGACATTTTCCCATCTTGCTAAATTTCATAGCAGGAAATTGATGTCCAGTTTTATTGACACTAGAATTATGCTAGTATCTAATGTATGTAGGACAAGAGAAATCTACATGGCAGAAAAAACAATCCATAATCTTTTAATTAGAGAAGAAGTCCTTACATTGGTTGTGTTCACCCTGATACACCTCACTTGTTTGTAGGTTGGTTGGTTTTTAATCAGCCATAGCATAAGGGTCACCAATTTTATTAACAGGTAACTTCTATAACATGTTTTCAAATTTCAGATTGTGTTCACTGGGCAAAGAGTTCATCGCAGCTTCAAGCTTCACATTCCTACATTGTTTGGAGGCCTACTCTGGAGAAATAACAGGGCTTTAGGTGTGTTGCCCTTTCAGGAATGTCTGAACCTAATCTTTTTGATCACAGAAAGCTGTTTGACAATTCTGTGTTATGATTCTGAAGAAAAATGGAAAGATTGATGGAGGATATATACCTGCTAGTATACATCACAATGGGGGGAGAAAAGCAGAAAACCGTGGAGAAGAGAATTAAGCCTTTTAGCATCAAAGCTCAGTTAAAGCTTTTGTGGACCATAAGTATTCTGTTTTGTACTGACCGCGTGGATTGAACGAGACAGACGCGAATTAATTAACTCGCCTTTATTATTAACAATACAGCACAATAAAATACTTTTTTCTCTCAGCCCTCACTCTGGCAAAGGCTCCTATTTAAACTAGGAGCCGTCCAGGTGCTGGACCAATAGGAACTGAGGGTTTCTCCCGCTTTAACTGTTGTCTGCCTCTCAACCAATCGGAACCTGACTGGCTGTTGCTACCCTTTTCTGGCAGCGCAGACACAACGAAGGACTTAGCGGCAAATTTGGTGGAGTAGAGGGTGGCCTCAGATGCAAATTGAAATGCTGCAATCATCTTGTTAAAGTCCTGCTGAATTCCAGAGTCCATGGAGGGCAGCTTGTCCTGTAATTGCTGAAGCCAGGAGAGGGTGACCTGAGTAAAAAAGGAGGCAGAAGTGGCTGATCTGATGGCCCAGGCAGCTGCCAGATGAGCACTTTGTAGCATCTGGTCAGAACATTTGTCGTCTGGACGTAGACCATCGTCAGGGTCCCCAGGGATTGAAGAATGAACGCACAAGGCCACAATAGGAGGATCAATAGAAGGGGCTTGGATAACTTCAGTTAACTCTGGGCCCACGTTATAGAAATGTCTCTCGAATGGAGAAGGAAGCAGAGCAGATGCTGGAGTCAAATATTGTTGTTTGACAATGTTTACAAATATGGGTGGTAAAGGTACAACTTCTACAGTCTTGTCGGGCTGAAGGAAAAATGAAGGCTTAGACTGCATAGGCTTTGCAGGATCAGGGGCTTTTTCATAGGTATTAAGCCCTGCAGTCTTGATTGCCTTGAAAAACAGTGATTTAAACACATTAAGGGGAAAGAGACCATAGGCAGTGGTCATTTCAGGCTGTAAGCCCTCATCCTTGGAAAGGTTTGGATACCCCCAAGTCATTATCCCCTGAGGCAGAGGAGTGTTCGCTCAAAGATGGATTTGGTGAAGAAGGTCGCAATAGAGAATGTGAATCATGGTCAGCTTGAGGTTGTGGAATACTAGATGACATGGAAACCCCTGAAGGAGGTCCTCTGGGAGGAGATCCTGTTGCCAATACCTGATTGAGAAATTTCTGTAAGAGGACATGCAAATTTCCAGGCAAAGCTAAGGTGGGTTGAGCTGGCAGCTCGGAAGTAGATGCAGTGTTGGGAACAGGAGGCACCTGGGAAGTAGATGGCACAGCAGCTGGTTCAGCAGCAGTGTTAGCAGGATCCGGTGACGTGTCCCAGAGGCTGGGGACAGAAACTGGCAAGAGGGAAATTCCTCAAGGAAACCTGGTCAGCTGACATGAGAGACTTAGAAGCAATCATGTCAACAGTTTCAGTGGTAGAAACCACTTTATTGAGGCCTGAGGCTTTGTCATGAATCTTTTTAAGAACTTGGTCTCTGTGCTTTTCAGCTTTGATATCAGCCTTTGAACTGGAGCCATGGGGGATATGTTTGACTGACTTGCCTTTATGAGAGGTGTGATGACCTTTAGATTTGTGGGGGTTTGGAGGTAGCTCTTCTCCATCCCATTCCTCCTGTCTGCTAGATTTAGCCAATGCCTTAGGCATAATTAGGCAATGAACCAGGATTTGAAAAAGGGTTTCCAGGAGCTGACAATAAAGGAATAGATCAGGTTCAAAATAGATACAGAGGAGAACCATTCTCAAATAAAAATGCTGGTCCACTGAGGTCCTCTAGAAAAAAGCTTCAACAAGCCTCTGATGCAGTCAAATGGCTCCAATAAGTTTAAAATGGCTGCTGTCACTCAAGTGTTTGTTTGTCACAGAGTGTCCACAGAACAGAGCGTGAAGCTCTAAAGTGGCGGCAAAATAACAAGCAGACCCGGGGAATGAGCAGGAAGCTCCAATTAATGACGGGTGACTTTCTTGAAATTCGGTAACCTCCACCGTCCACAGGGAAGCATGGGCTGAAGCCGGAATTAGTGAAATGCAGGCTGGCTAAGGGGAATACAGAGCTCCATGAGAAAGTCAGCAAGTAGCTGAGAAGAATGCAGAAAAACTCATCCTGCCAGCCTCCGAGAGCGCCAAGCTTTTCAACGCCTTCCCAATCCACAAAAATAAGCCTTGGTCAGTTCAAAGAGCAGCGCGAGATTGCTTGCGATTGTGGAGCCTGCAATCTCTTCGATCACAGCTTGAGACAGCAAATTGAAAACACCAGCTCAGGTTGGTGCTGAAAAGCGACTCTTTCAGCTGAAAGAGAAACGCTGGAATGACTCACAATTTGGAAGCGAAGAAATAATCTGAAATAAAGCCACAATTAGAGAGATATAAATCCAGAAAGGTTAGGAGAAATCCACCACATGACTGTCCAGGCTGAAGGACTGAGACAAAAAGAGAAAGCCCTAGCAAGAGAGGGGGGACTTGGATTTATTCAGGTATTTTTCCTGGTTCAATTGTGCAAAGCAATACAACAAAATATATATTAAAAATTAATATTTTGCTTCAGGAGTTCCTTCACATTTCCCAAATTACACTCTACAGAGCATAACATCAAGAAATATGGGAAACTTTTCTGAAGGTCTTCAAGCTTCTCATCAAGCAAGAATTGAAAAACTCAAATTCAGTACATATCTGGAACAGTGTTTATTCTTTAAAAGCCAGCATACCCGGAAGTTGAAAATCAAATTAATACTACAAAGGTTAATTAAATATAGTAAAATCATAATCAGCCACCACTCAGACATAAGAATTTTTATGCACTCAATTGTCATGTTCTGTTTGAAACTGTATTTACATTTAACGGTATGTATGTGTATAAATGCCTTGTTTTTGTAATTTATCTCCCACTAAAATACATATGCACTTATGAGATATATAAATATTACATATGCAGAACTCTGTAGAAATTAATAGCTTGAACAGAAATCAATAGCTTGAATAAATAATTTGGGAATAACATTTTTGAATTATATTCTTGCCATAGCCTACATGTGCCTCAATCCCATCTTGAAAAGAAACATTTATGTAATAACAGTAATAAACCCGTATTTTTTTTTTAAAAAAAAACAAAAACGGTCACCACTCGAAGTTAAATGCACAATGCACAATGATTACTAGGGAGGGAGATCACTCCATTTGCAGAACAAAAATTACAGTACAGAGCATTAAATATGCATTTTCAGGATTGTTCAATTACAGCACTGCCCTGTAACTATGGCCTGAGAGTATCTATTTCAGTTTTACATTTGGGATGTAATAACAGAGAATGTCCTGAACTGAACGAACTGTTGAAAAGGGAACACATGACCTTTTTGTAAAATAAGGAAGAGCCTTTCCATAAAGCACAGAGCACACAAATATTTGCATGCATCTGTGCCCTTTCTCTATTTAACGAAGAGAATGGAAAGAGCACACGGGTAAGACTGAAAACTATTGTAGAAGCTGAACCCGTGCATTAAATAGCAGCCTTTTATTTATTTATTTTTTAAAAATCATTCATCGCATTTTTCAGAGTGCCTTGAATAATGTTTAAGATTTAGCAACAAAGCCTCCTGCTCTTGTGAATGCTCGGTTGTTATATGGCTACAAAACATAGGCTTAAGACTTTGTGTCCAAATCTATGAACATGCAAATCAAATACATTTTTTTAAAGTCACTGTAACTGCAATGTTCAATTTAAAGACCTTTAGCCTACTATTATAGATGTCTTAGATGAATGAAAACTCAGGTAAACAAAAACTCAAAACTATGAAAGCCTTGAATTAAAGGCAACATATGAAGCAATGTCCATACAGTGTGGACACACAAACGCACACACCCAAATCAGTGGTGAAATCCAAACCGGTTTGCTACTGGTTTGCGGGCTGCACATGCGTGCCACGCGCCAAACATGCACATGTGCAGTGCGCACCAAAAAGAGGCTTGGGAAGGTAAGTAGAATAGCAAGATTCTTTCAGCTGTGTCGCACAATTTAGCTTTGCTAAATTTCCTGCTTTCTAGCAAAGTTAAACCCCGGCATAGCTGATTGTTGGAAATACCAGTTCAGAGGAATCGGTACCTTTTTTAAACTACCGGTTCGGCCGAAGTGGTAGCTTTTTTAAACTAACTATCTGTTTTCCCAAACTTGTAGCCTTTTTTTGCTACCAGTTCACCAGAACTGGTAGTTTTTATCACTACCTGTTCACCCAAACCAGAGCAAACTGGTAGCACTTCACCCCTAATAAAAATATCCTTCTACACTTTTCATATTATGGCTTAACCACAAAGAGAAAAGCATGAAAGCAATGTTATTGTTGACTTCAGGAAGTTTAGCTAAAATTCAATAAATGATCAAATGGACATCTATGGCTTCAAATAGAATTAATTACTCAAATAGTAAATGAGCAAATAAAAAAAGCAACTCCAAATATTCCGGTATATGGGACCGACCTTTCCAATATATATCTGGATAGACCTTTAATCTTACATGGATTCAACTATTGTTGAAGTCTGGCCTGCTGGGAAGGAACAAGCACTGACATTTTCTTAAGTGTTTAATTTTCATAATTGCTGAAAAATAAAAAAATACAAATACAAGTGAACAATCACCATGTATCAATTTTGGTCATCCATCCACAATGAATTCTGGAACAAAAAACAGGCAATTGGATGCCCTCTGCTGTATTGGTGGTTTTGAAGGCCCTCTATTTTCCATTTCTTTCTACAGGCTCTCAAAATCCAAGATAGCTTTCCAGTTACAGCAGCTGCAACAAGTCAGTGCTGAAGCATTTCAAAATTATAAAACATGGATTGTCATAAAACAACACAAGATCTGCACAAGTTGTGATACAAGTAAAGATGTAGAGTTTGCATAATTTTTCTTTGTATGTCCGTGATTCCAATTCCCTACAACTCATTTCCTGGAGGAGACTCTCAAAGACTCTAGATCTCCCCATAGCACATTATTCTATATATTTTAGGAGTGTGTTTCATACTTCTAAAACATAACATGAGTTAGAAGGCAAATTGGCCTTTAGTCTATAAAATGAATTTCTGTCCGCTGAATTCCTGCATACCATGTAAAGAATGATGTCTTATATTAGGTTATTAATAGTACTTTCTGTAGTATTGTGCAAATCATATGCAAGGAAGGACTTGGTGAATGAAGCATTTTAGAATAGGTGAAATATCCCTCCTTTAGAATGCAAAAAGAGACACAACTTTTGGAAAGGTGAACACAGTTATTTCAAAGTACTTTCCAGTTACAGTGATACGTTGCTACTCGATTACTTCAAAACTCATCAAATCTGGTATTTGATACATTTTGACAAGAAAATGCTGTCCTAGTACTTGCTGTTTGTTTGGTACTCAACAACTTGGGATAGAAAGAGGGGGATGGCTGTAGAGAATGGACAGGAAGTCTGCCACACTGGGAAGGTTGCTGCAGAAGTTGACGGGGGGTGGGGGTGGACAGGAAGTTAGTACTCGGTATCCCTCCCGGAACCAATTAATATGTACTGAGGTACCACTGTATTTGTCTAGGTCTATTCAAAAGGCAACACTTTTACTGAGATTGCCAATTAAGCAACAGTAAAGTTCTCAACTTACAACTGGTCAAAGTTACAACAGATTCCCCCCCCCCCCAAAATGATGTGGCCCAATTATGAAGTTCTGACACCGCTCCCTGCCCTGCAGTCACACTGCTGCATTTCAGGTACCTGGAAACCCAGCTTGCATTTACAGCTGTCTACAGTGTCCCATAGTCTTGCGACAATGATTTATGTTTTTGTTGAAAAATAGCATTTTTACTTTTGATTTTAGATAAAAATATCCCATAATGAACAATATGCTTAATGACAGTGATTTTATAACCACATAAAAGGTTGTAAAATAGCACCTGGTCACCTGATGATCCACTTTACGATTGTCATGATTCAGAACCATAATGGACATGCTCTATTACAATTGTAGATTGAAGATTACTTGTATGTACACAGAAACAAATACAGCTACAGAATGGTTAAAATATTCCATGCCAAAACAGATAGAATGCAGTTGCTAATGGAATTTTAGGGGCAGTTTTCTCAAGCTAATGTACTTTGTGTTTTCAATGTTTTTACAGTCTTATTTACAGAACATCATAGAAGCTCATTCTATGTGGGTGTATCATCTTAATCATCTTATATGTTAATAATTAATAAAAACTATTAAAAAAAGAAGCTCATTCTTTTCATATCTTTTCATCCAGATCATGTCTTGCATTTATTTTATTAGTTTTTGTTTTCATTGGTGCGGAAGAATTTTACATTGTTAAAAATGTGTATTAGCAAAGGCAAGGTAAGAAAAAAACACTGTACATGGAACAGAAATGAACAATATTCTGTTTCATTTTTCATTACTACAAAATTGTGCTTACAGTACCCATTTGGCTCGTCTTACGTACCGTATACAATTTACTGCTGGGAAGTATTTTGCCATTAAGGTATACATTTAATGGTTAAAGATATAATTAAAGTAAGGTATGTTTAATATAATGACAAAAGTCATTTTAAATTTTAAGAAGTTATTTTTTAAAATTCTAGCTATGAAATATTGTTTCATCACTTAAAGATAATTGGTTATTCTTGGATAAAAACTATCCCCACTCTTTCTGTTTTTATTCCCCTCTTCTTGACCTATTCATATTTAATAAATTATACTGCTTGTGTGATTGTGTGTGTGTGTGTGTGTGTGTCTGAGAGAGGGGGAGGAGAGAGAGAGAGAAGAAACACGGTCTTAGATGTAGATATCACCAAACCTGCCTTCACCATATGAGTCTACTGTACAAGTGTTATGGCAAGCTTTCAAACTCTTATTTGTTCATTTTTATTTATTTTATTAAATTTTATTAAATTTTATGCCACCTATTTGCCCTACAAGGTGACTTCGGATTATTTATTTTGTTCATTTTTATAAGTAAACTTTTTCTATTTATAAAAATTAGGCTTTTGGCTGAAGTTGTCTAAGTTGTCCACTCTTGCCCATAAATATTCATTAAGAGATGGTGTTGAGTCATGGGGACTCAGTAACCTAGTTTGTTATTATGACTTTAAGAGTAAAGCAGGGAGAACCTGTAATTATGATAATTATGGGTTTGTGACTTTAAAAGTAGGATAGCAGTTTACTCTTGTTGGCCTAGCTATTTCTTAGTTTGCTTATGTCGAGTGAACTCTATTGTAGCTAGGCTCATATGGGATAGCTTTATTCCCTAAGTCAGTGATGGCTAAACTTTTTGCCATCATGTGCCAAAAGTGGGGGGTGCTGGGGTGGGTGGGTTGCACGTCCATGTGAACACACCCATAATTCAATTCGTCCCACCCTCCCTAGAAAGGCTCTGGAGCCTGGGGAGAGTGAAAAATGGGCCTTTCCCATACCCCCAGGCCCTTCAGAGGCTGGAAACAACTTTTGGTGGGCCCAGAAGGCCCAAAAATCAGCTGACCAGCACCCGCATGCGCATCAGAGCTGAACTAGGACAATGCTCATGTGCCCACCAATATTGCTCCATGTGCCACCTGTGGCACCCGTGCCAAGGTTCGCCATCACGGTCCTAAGCTATGCTCAGTTGCCTGACGTAAGGTTGGAGTACAGAATACTGATGATGTAATGTACATTGCTGTTTGCTGAGAAAGCTTATGTGTAGCTTGTTATATACTTTATGTCTGAATGAAAGACTTGGTTTATTTGTGGTTTGAATGTAAATAGTTATTGTTAATGCAAGTATAGTTTTTGATACAAGAAACTGTGTGTTGTGTCTGTTAATCACATCTTAGCAACCATTTCTAGTCACCCAGAGCAGCACTAAAACCCAGCACTAAAACCTGCATGCCTCAACAGAATGCTGTCTCTACTTTGGTTGTGACCCCTTAATTAATTTCAACCTTTCTAAAAATATTTACAATATTCACATGCGAGGTCATATATAAAATAAAGGCAAAATGTGTTTTATCCTAAGCCTCAATTTTAAACAGCATTCCCTGGGTAAAAAAGGCTTTCTCTCATAGAAGAAGATTTTACTTACCGCTTCTATGGTCACAAGTCTATACTCATAGGATACGATTGTAATTAATTGATTAGAAATCAGGATTGTAAATCCCAGTTTAATTTACACACAGCTGAGCACGACAAAAACAATAACACCAATGAATCTTGTTATACTGTAAATGTTCAAAGTGTTTCACAGTAGGTTATATGAATCATTTTGTATTGTAAGAGTGGACTATATATCATCATTCTCATTTTTAAAACGACTGGTACTAGAATCTCTGCTATTTGAAATGTTACAGCTTCAAATAGCAGAGATTCTATAATAAAAATTGCAATGTCAAACAAAGCTTCTGCATCTTGTGCACATTCACTGTTTGCCTAATCACAGTTGGAAAATATTTTCTCCTGTCCTCTCCTCTCCACCAGGCATCTTCTGATATTTGTTACTCTGAAATGAAGGGCCAGACCAGTATATCCTTTTAGGGCAACAGATCTAGCTGCTTTAATGATCTGAAGAGCAGTGCTTCATTCAAGTCAGCACCCACTTGAATGCTTTGCACAGCCATCAGATCCAATCACAGCCACTCTGTTGAATAGGAAACATTTGTCAGAACCAAAGCAGTGGACGTTTCTTCTCTCTTTGCAGGCATCCTCACAGTCCCTTTAAGCCAGAGAATTGGGGAGGTGCTGAAAGAGAGTTGGGATGACCTACAAAAAGGATGGATTGCTGCAAATTACTCCTTCCCATTCCGCTACTGTGGCTATAAAACCCCAGTGGCTGGACACAATCCAATATTTATTACTAAAGCTGACAAAACAAATGTCTTTTTACTGTATATTTTTTGAGCTTGATATATTTGGCTATGTCCAGAAAGCAAAACTTGTGAATAAATGCTTTGGAATGGTCATTTACAAAGCTTATTAACCTCCCTAGAAAATAGAGTCAGATTTTTCTTGGCCTACATCCCATTACTAGCAATTTAATACCTTGACATCTGACCTACATGGATTTAGGCATCCATGTATTCCTGAATGAAATTCATTTACAGAAGACTAATGTAACTCATTAGTGTGGATTCAATGCATATTCCTGGATCTCTCTCACAAGTTTTCTTTGTTTGTGTTGCTAATGAATACACATTAGAAGAGACCTATTAACCTAAACCTATTTTGACTCAGGTCAGGTTTATAAAAGATAGCCACCAACATCCTGTGCCCCCCTTTCCAAGATTAAGAAGGCTTATTTAAACCTTAAATTACTTGTTTAACTCACATGGGAAAGCATATCTGCATCTTCATTCTGATTAAAGTGTCAGAAAAATTCCACTTCAGTGGTGTGTAAAATTTGTAAAAACTCCATCCCTAAAATATTATCATTAAAATGCTCACACTTCAAAAAGATTGGCTGAGTCTTTCTCCCTCTCCTTTTAACTCTTTTTCCCCTTAGGTTAAATTATTTAATTTTGTGTGTGTGGATAAAATAGAATTTATAAACCGATTTTGTGGATTGTGTTATTTAATTCTCAGCACTATGCTAAAAAATAAAAAGGAGCACACTTCATTGCTGTATGGAACAGCGTGGTGTAACTTTTCATAATGATAAAAAACATGTGCAATATACAGTAGGTCACACGTCATTCATACAAATTCAGCAGCAGTAATTATAAATGAGCTCCAGGATTGAGTGCAATGGATAAGTTTGAAAAACATATTTTAAGCTTTTAAAGTTTGCATATTTACATGGGGAGAGGTAGGGGAAAGGAGCCTGTCTTTGGAATATAAATGTAGCATCTCTGCTCAACCAACTGTTTCTTGTTTATGACAAAGAAATAAATAATCCATTGATCTGACAGCAGGGCACCTGCCTTACTAACCAACTCACTACTCGTGGTCCCTGAACCCTCATTATTCTCCCTCAATTAAAGTTCATAGTCTCCTAAAAGTCTGTGCTGAGCAGATGCACAACTGTTCTTGACTGCTGAACACAGAAGAATCCCACATTTACAAAAACTACTGCTATTTTATAAACTCTAGAAATGTCATCCTTTGTTTATCTAAGGGGGGAGCAAACAGTATATCTCTTTTCTAAGCTCCTTCAAGACCACTTTGCTGGAAAGAAACGTAAGGTTTAAGAAATCCTGTTCTTGTATAAGTTATATGAATAAAGTAGTATGGTTTCAAATTTACTTGAAAACATATTTTTTAAATATTGTCCTCGGGAATATAAGAAAGAAGACCTAACATGCAATAAAATTAAAAGGAGTTCAATTAGTAATAGCCCAGCAGTGGAAACTTTCCGAAATACCAACCGATTTGGCAATATTTCAAAAAATTTATGAGTGCGCGGAAGCAACCAAAATGTCCTTAAAATTGAAAGACAAAGAAGAATCGGATTATTATAAAATTTGGACACGTTGGTA